>KZ652014.1:232750-269991 GCA_001010745.2 Gerris buenoi
CTATCTCTGTCCCCCCCCTCCCATAGGGAGCAAAATATTGGAGATAGAAAAAAGTTTCAAGTAAAATTTTATTATTTTAAAGTAGAATCCAAATATGCTATCAAAAATATAGACTTCAAGTTGACATTTTGATGTGTAACACAAGATAAGAGGGGAGGGGGGAGACTTTAAGACCACCCTATACTGGGTGTTACCGACCTAAACCGATTTTTTTGGGGGTGAAACTAGATTCAAAATGGAGCAAAACGCTACCAATCGCACTTTTCTATCTCATCCGTTGCCGAGATATGATTTTTGAATTTTTTATTATTATTTTTTTGTTATGGCTAATAAAACCGTGTGTAATAAAACCACTCCAAGTAAATTATTTTTAACTTTTGACCATATTTTCGAAATCAGCGTTAAATTTTTTATAAAACTAGAGCATTTTTATTTTTGGAAATTATTAACTNAAAAAAAAAAAAATATCTAAGGTCGGCAATTTCGTATTAATTATTCTAGTGCTTAGATTAATCACAATACAGCATTGAATGGTAAGAATGAATAGTTCAGTTTTTTTTTTTTTAATGTGACTTACTGTAGAACGATTAACCTAATAGATATAATTTATGTTCGTTAAAAAAAGAAAAATAAGAAGGCAATTTTCCCTTCTGTTGTCAATGTTTTTAAATAAACAACTTTTTTTTGGGGGGGGGGGGATCAATAGCGTAATAATTGTCTACTGTTTAAAACATTATGCACTATTATAAACAAAATTGTAAAACTTTTAGTTTTGTTTACACATGACATTATCATGCAAAATCAAGTATTAATGGTAAACCATAAATGCATTACGAAAAACAAAACGAAAATTGCTATTATTCATACAACGTTTGTTGCCGAATTTACGCAAATAAACGAAAAATACTTACAAAAAAATGAAATAATAATAATAATAGTTTATGTTGCCGGCAAAACACGGAATCAGTCAAAACTATAATTTCCTACATGCATAATTTGCTTTATTCTTTTGTGTTTTATGATTAATAATGATATCGAAGATAATGAATATGAGATAACCAAGAAACTTTTCTTACACCAACTTCTTCAGATTGAAAATTTAACATAGTTAATAAAGACACAAGAATAATAGCATAAGAGAAAAGGCATTATGCCTTGATTACGCGTAACGAGTACAGTGGCGAGACAGCAAAATGTCAGAGTGGTGTTGGCGAGTGAGTGTTTCTACGTGTTTTGTATCTTTTCGACTTCTGTGACGAGTCAGATAGCACCCTGTCGATCACATAGCAGGCTTGTTTTGTGTACCGAAACATGGATCGTGAAACACACATAAAAAAATAAACTAAGCTGCTTATTATGTCACTCCTGATAGAAGAATTGAATGAATTATTGCGCGAAGAAGATAAACGACTTAGGACATGAAAGACTTATTTTAAAGAGACTAGATCGTGGTGCAATATACACACTTTTTAATGAATTGGACATCAGATCCTAATGAATTTAGAGGAATCGCCATCTAATAATCTAATGTAGAAATCGTATTGAATAAAAAGGTCCCTACACTTGAATACTCGGTCATCAACGTGGAGCTCCAGGACTGCACCAAAAGTTATAGGTAGGTACATATTTAGAATCGGACAGACACAACTTCTCACCCAATATAATTTATAATTTTCAACCCTTTTGTACCTCACGTATTCGAAACAAAATTTCCAGAGCAAAAAATCTTCTTTCCACAAAAAATATTACTAAAAATAATGCATTATGGAACTGTAAAAGGTACTTTATTTATAAAGGCTACCCCCCCCCCCCCAAAAAAAAAACAATTAAGTAATAAAATTTGAACGCAAAAAACCTTCAAGTTCAAAGAATTCATAGTTTTTACTATCAAAACTTTTTTGTTTTTCGTAACTAACCCTTTTTTGTAACAATGCTTTTAGAATATTTTTTGTGGTTGCGCTTTCTATTTCCGAGTCGCTATCTTGTGACTGTTTTTATTCTATCTACATGTATTGCCTTTTCTTTCTCTTTTTGTTTCTCTTTTAATTTTTTATGTAACCTTTTAACAAAAACTTTAAAGCCATTAAAATGAAAAAGAATAGAAAAAATTAAATATGCAAGACCTTAATACTGTTTGTGTTAAAAGGTACATACTATATCGTTTTATTACAAAAATTTTAAATATTTTTTGTACAGTTTTTTATTTGTAACTAGATGGATACCCGTGCTTCGCTACGGAATATTATTTTAATTTTACAAGTTTATAAACTACCATCAAGAAACATTTAGACTATTTTACCAAGGGAGAACATCTAGATTCAATCCCTTCCACTTGTTTATATACCCACTCCTCTTTGATAAGATAATTTGCAAATATCCCGAATTTACCCCTTCCTAAATAAAAAATGAAACTACAAAATGAAACTTTTAGATATATTTTTCCATTTTGCTCCCCTATATGTACATAACAATAATTACTGTACTCTTAAAGAACTTTTCAACAGACTGCATCACAATAGGGTTTTCATATCTTTGACATTTGTACCCCGTACCCCTGTGTACAAAAAAATTAATTTCGTAATCTCATGTAGGCAGTGACAGTGACCTTCACCTTGTTTTGAAGAAAAAGGGTGTAAATATTCATAAAATTGGGATAAAACAGTAGATTTGTATAAAAGACGAGATACTCTTCTATTTATACAAGATATAGCCATATTTTTCCATTTTACCCCCCTCCTAAATGAAAATATGACAAAACTATACATAACAACAATTACTGTGCTCTTAAAGAGCTTTTCAACGATATATGAATCAAGAAGGGTATTCATTACTTAGACCCCGTATTCATTACTTGTACCTCGTACCCCTGAAAATTTAAATTTCTAAAATTCATGTAGACCGTGATTTTCCCCATGCTTTGAAGGTAAGTGTGCAAATTTTCATCGGGATCGGACTAAAACTGTAGATTTGTGTAAAGAACGTACACATATACAAAATATACCGATGGCTTAGGTGTAATAGGACGTAACCCCACGAAATCAATTTTTTCAGGACAAGCAAAAAACTGGTTCATGGTTACTAAATAAGTAGATTTCATACTTTTTTCGTGAATTCAACCTATTTTCTTACCTCCTGATGAACCTATGACAATTTTGGAAAAAAAAAACAATGTGCATAAAGTAATATGTGGGATACTACCTGTTGCTGGTCCCAAAACAGTATATTTTTGGGGTTACGTCTTATTACTTAAAGGTGATATTCATTTAATTGTCTCCAAAATTTAGGTAAGAAACATGCAAACACGTTAAAAACAATTAAAAAAGCTATATTTTTGAATAAGTGAATAACAGTATAAAAAATAAACAGCACATTATATCAGAGTTGTGAATAATACAATCACAGTTTAGTGTTGTTATTCAGACTTAGACGGTATCATTATTTTAGGAACTATGACCTAATTATGTATTTAAAACTTAAAATTTGTTTAAAATAGTTTTAATTAAAACAAAGTAATAAAAGAAACAATCTGAAAAAATATCTATCCTATTTACTAGATAAAAAGTCTTAGATCAGAGGCACAGCATCCACCAGAGAGTGGGGAATCATACAATCACAGTTTACTGTAGTTATTCAGACTTACAGGTTATCATTACTTTAGGAACAATGACCTAATTATGTAATTAAAATTTAAAATTTGTTTAGTTAAAAAGTTAGTTTTAATTAAAACAAAGTAATAAAAGAAACAATCTAAAAAAAAAAATAAATAACTATCCTATTTACTAGATAAAAAGTCTTAGATCAGAGGCACAGCATCCACCAGAGAGTGGGGAATCATACAATCACAATTCACTGTAGTCATTAGATTTACTGTTTAGAGTCTCAGATATATAATAATTGTTTTGGGAACTATGGTTTAATAAAAATTAAAATTAGCATTACTATGTGAAGCTGCATTGCACAAATAAAAATAAAATTAGATTACTTAAAATTACTACGTAAAATTTAAAAAATAGCTTAAATAAGTTTCTCCTTAGTGGCAGTTAACTTGCCATCATGAGGTATCGTAAAAATGGTGGACATCTTTAGTCATGAATTTTTTTAACTGCTGCAAATGAAACCATTTTGAATATTTTATTTTTATTGGTGCCGTAAAGAGCTTCACTGGAGTGAATGATTTTACAGTTGTTGTTTTTTTCACTCTTTGCGGGAGCTCCTGATATTCATCATCAAAGTCCAGTTTGAATAGAATTCTGCCGTCTGGAACATATTTATATGCCCTCACATTCGCTACTGTAGGGTCTTGGGCCACTCTTCCTGGGCGAATAGAGGTGTAAGCAAGGTATTCTTTCACGTCATAATTGAAGAAGTCGTCAGAAGTAAGGTACCGGACTTGTAGTGAAGATGGTTTCGTCCTGGCTTCCTTTATTACTGTGATGTACTCGCTAGGCAGCTGAATTATTTTGTTTTTCAACTTGCGTTCTATCAAAGCATGGACTGCGTCACACTCCATTTGCGTATGTCCCTTCTCTAAATATTTGTGTTCTATCTCAATGTTGTTTTCAATTGAAAAACGCAACAATGCATTTGACAGAGTGTTATTGCGATTTTGGTAACCGCAACCATCTGAATAAAGAATTATGTTCTTTTTTTCTTTTAGGCAGTTAGATCTCAAGTGTAGCAAGATGCAAGTGACAAAGGATGACGCACTCAAGTTGCCTTGAGTTTCGTCCCACAAGTAGTTTACGCAGTGGTGTGACTCGACGTTGTAGACAGTGAAATTGTGCACCTGCAGTTTTGTTTTGTAGTAAGTGGCACTCACATTCAATAATGGACATAACTTGACTGCTTCAGCATCCATCGTAAACATGTAAATGTTTTTTTTCTCTGCTTCCTCTTTGTCTTTGGCTTTTTGCGTTCGTGCTTTATCCTTCCTAGCAATGTGCTCATTGTACTGTATGTCTCCAACTTCCTGGATTTTGGGTCCGTAACATATATCACACTCATCTTTCCTAGGTTTGAAAAGTGATAGATTAAGTTCTTCAAACATACTAGAGAAGGGAAATATGGAGTAGGATTCAACTCCGTCCTGCTTACATTTTTCTTGGTACAAAGTGTACAACTTTTTCATTTTCTTTCTTCAGAAAGTACAGGTATGAATTAGATCTTCTAGAAATTAATTCTTTTGTGTAGCTTCGTTTTGTCTTGGTACAATCAATGAGTGTGGTCACATAAACCCTCTTTTCCTCCCAGCTCATGCTCCAAAAATTTGTAAAAATTTGTTCAGCCTCTTGTACTGAGAATAAAGAACAATGTTTGTTGTTTTTCAAACAGAACTCGGAGGAACATAGATTTTGACGTCTAAATGGACGAATTTGTCGCAGCTCACCTTTCCCTCTTTGGATCTAGTGTAACCGTGATATTGTATGCCCCTCATCCTGTTCTCTTTAGTGACATTCCTCTTCCACATAGCTGGCTGACGTCGTTTGGATCGTGATTTTTTCTTACCTTCCAAGCTGGTTTCATCTCTTTCAATGACAATTTCTTCCGCGTTGTGAGCATTGTTCAACATACCATCGTAGTCCTCACCACCATTTTCTTCCTCACTGCTAGAACTTAAAATGTAATCTGGGTCGTCTGGGCACACTTCGTAGTTGTCTTCATCAGTTTCTTGAGTACTCATTTGAGTAATGTCTGTACCAAGACTGATGCTATTAGTTGGTAAGGTTTCTACCTGAAGTAAATTAGTTCGATCGTGGAGGAGTAGATGGTCTACTTCGGCACTTTGTGGTATAAAGTCTCCACCATTTTTTTGTGATTCTAGTCCAAGAGAAACTGCGGACGACTCAAATCCCTCGAGTTGTTAAAACAACTCAAGATCATCAATGAAAAAATCTTGGTTTATCGATTCAGATGTAGGAGGTGCCTGGAGGACCACATAATAATTGTTATTGTAACTGGAGTCACAGATCACGTCTCCAACATCACAGGTTTGATCACTTGCTACCACAGAATAATTGTCTTGCTGTAGATGTTGAATTATAGATTCTGTAGATTGAATATTGTGACTATTTTCTCCTTGGCAATCTACATTAATTATCCTTCTGTTGGCTCCTGTATCTTCTGTCAGTTGCTTCAACGCCATTTTTAGAATTTTCTTACCTCGGCTCATATTCGGCATCTTTCTGGAACTAGAAACCAGAACCATGTAGCTATGTACTTATTATTAAGAGCAGAGTTAGGCCAGGTTCAGACGACGATATTTTTCCCGTATACCGGATTCAAGATTTTCTCAAATAGAGTAGTGGCAGTAGTATTGTACTGTGACAAGATACGGGAAAAGAAATTTCTCGGGATTTTACCGCTTGAAATCTGTGTGCGAATAACTTAATACAATACTTATTCCCACTACATATGGAGAAAATCTCGCATCCAGTATACGTGAAAAACAACTTTATCTGAACCTAGCCTTAGGGAATAGTAGGGGATACGTCATATTAGCATTGATTTTTTCACAGGTTACTAATAAAAAATGTAATGCTAATAAGACGTATCCACATTGGTATATTTGATTGATAAAATCTTACCTTTGGTTCTATTTTTTCATAAAAAACAGGTTTTTGTACTTTGTAAGAAACACTCAGGTACAAGAAAAATTAAAATAAAACACTTAAATATCAATAAATATCACAAATAAAATCACAAAACTGTGGAGCCATAAGACACGTGACAAACAACTACCAAAAATGTGGGATACGACTTTTTCGATTTAACTTATGAGATAGCCGGTTTACGCCATATTGCTTTAACCTCATTTACGTGGTTTTTTATTGACTGAGAGCTTTGGAAGCATCATACACAGCTGGGGTGTGGTATAATTGAATAGAACCTGCCAAAATACCACTTTCAAAAAAATGGTGGGTTACGTCCTATTACAACTAAGCCATCGATACAGACCTAACATTAACTTTTTATCATTTTTCTTACAAATGAATAAGCATGGATCTGCTTCANTGCGATAGCAAAATAACCCTTTTGAAAATACGTTGTAAAATCTAAACGGTTTAATGAAAAAATGTTGAAAGTTGGGGGATCCGTACCATGTAAAGGAAAGTTTATTTTCATGCAACCACCTGGTAAGGGCAATTACCCGTTTTGCCCCCAGGTCCCCTAACTTCAGAATTTCAAATTGGAGTGTATATTTTTGATAGCAGATTTGGATTCTACGTGGAAAAATAAAAATATTTTACTTCGTATTTTTTTTTTTTTTTTTTTTTTACCTCCAATATTTTGCCCTCTATAGGGTGACAAAGGTATAAAAAGGATAGATTTCAGCGCCTGCGGACAAAATGGTGATGCCCCTAGTACACGAGTGGATGAATACACACTTCCACTTACATGGTACAAAAATTGGGATAAAACAGTAGATTTGTATAAAAGACNATCAGCGGCCCTGAGCGAGCTCGTAGGACTTAAGAACGAGTTACAGGGACACGTTGACAAGTTACCCGAACTAATGGACCAGGAAGCTCCTTATCTCGTCAAGACTCAGAACAAAAGTGAAAATTTGCATGTTTTCATTGAGAAACAGCAAGATCTTGCGTCAGTGTGATCCGGTTCTGTCTAAACCCCGTTCTTGCGCCCGGTCAAGTATTTCCAACGCGACATCAGCGTCTTTGAAATCAGCTGCTTCTCTTAAGATTAAAGCTAAGCTTGCGCTAGCTTTAAATAAAGATCGACTCGAATGTGAGGAGCTAAAGTAAATGCGAAAGTGCTTGCCCTTGAAAAGCAACTTGAAGTAGAAAAGGCTAAGAAAGCAGAAATCCGAGAACAGACGGTCTGCAATACGGTGCTGTCTGAGACCTTACAAGAAGCAGAAGCAGTAGAGGAAGTTGGTAAAACCTTCTTTCTTGTTACCTAATAAGTCCGCATATTTTTACATTTTTATTTACAAGTTATTAAAAGTTTTTACGGGTTCTTCATAGTTTTAACTTTAGTCTAATAACGTTTTTGCAGTTTAAAAAAACCTGTTCACACGAGCGTTTTAATTCCGATTCCCCGATCCGATCACGTATTTTTGGTGGAGCGGATCTAAACCGATACGATCCGTCGATCTCCGTTCATACAGCTTTTTGAACTAGCGGATCGTTTTCAAAACCGTTTCCAAAACGATGTGTGAACGTAGTAATATTAGGTGTGAAATTTTAATAGTTTCATATTCTTTTCTACATTTTAAGGGTAAGTGTCCATCTGAGACTTTTTAGTATCGAGACTCGCTCTCGAGATTGAAATCGCTAGTGGGCATAGGGCTGAGACTAGTCTCGGAGACTCGCCGACTCTCCGAGACTCGGGAGAGGCTGNGAAAAAGTGAAGTTTCTCTTCCTGCTGCCACATATACGAGAAATTATATTCCGGGGTCAGCTGATGAAATACCAACTCCAGCTTTGGCAAACCACTTTTCCCATCTGAAAGGAATTGCCCAACATCTTCATCCAATTCGAGAAGACACTGATATAGACCTGTTGATAGGAAGTAACTGTCCTAAAGCGTTGTGTCCTTTCGAAGTGGTTAGAGGTGGAGATGAAGAGCCCTATGGACTTCGAACGGTTCTTGGTTGGGGAATAATAGGTCCTAGACCTGACCAGATGTTTCAGTCAAATGTTCAGCAAAATTCCCGTCGTATATCAAGCAAAGAAATAATAAATATATCTAACTTGGATGTGACTCCAGAGAAGAAAAACTTTGGTTTGGGAAAACTAAATGAAGACTGTCTAAGAACGCTATTGAAAGAGTGTGAGGCCACAATAAACAGTCGACCATTGACAGTAGAAAGCCTAACAGACCCATCTATCTCTCCACTAACACCAAATTATTTACTTACTCTAAAGTCACCACTTCTTCCACCTCCAGGGGTTTTTCAAGAAGATCACGCATATGGAAGACGAAGATGGCGACAGGTACAACACTTATCTCAAGAATTTTGGACCAGGTGGAACAAGGAGTACCGCTCAAAATGGATGAAAACTAAGAGAAATTTGCACATTGGGGATATTGTGATCGTAAAAGACCCCGCAACTCCTCGTAATTCCTGGCCTCTTGCACGGGTGGTAGATGTACAACCTTCGGATGATGGGGTAGTTCGTTCGGTTTCCATTTTCCGTAGGGGTTCCAAATTAAAAAGGCCCTCCCAAAGCATAATCCTATTGTTAGAGGTCGAATATTTGAATCCAGACAAGCCACTTGGCCCGAATTCCGGGGGGAGTGTCGCTGCTGTCATAGCAGCGAATCAAAATTAATTTTGTTTTATTGAATTGTTATTTGTTTTGTTTATGTGAACTTGTCAGTTTTATTTTATATATAGAAAGAATTGTAGGAAAGAGCAAAAAAGGACAAATTTTCTTTTACGCTTTTTCACGAAGAAAAAGAACGTGAGTATTATTGTGTAAAGTGTTAAGTGTTATGTAAATTGTGAATTANATGCACTTGAACACCCACTTATTTATAGTTTTTGTCCGATGGACTTCAGTTTTATTTATTTTTATTTTTTTTAACTGTTCCTTTCTAAAATTTAAAAACTTTTAACCTGGGACTGTTTCGGTAAAATAAATAGTTTGTTTAAAATATATTTATATAAATATTCACTCACTATATTCGGGAAATATTGGGAACCAAGGGTTATTTAAAGATGGGGATTTCATATTTATATATATGCATTTAAAAAAACTATGTAGTTAATTCACCGAAATCAGATTAAAAATGGTAAAATTGTAAAAAGGAATAGTTAAAAAAAAAAAAAACGAAGTCAAAAGTACAAAATTAAAAGAGTGTTCAAGGACATATTTACGACCCGTTATCTCCTTCGCGTCTGCGTCTATACTGCTCTAGAACCGGTACGGCCGCACGACCAGATCGGCCCAGCTTCAGCCGCATGCGTATGACGCACCATAGGAATCACTCACATTGAATTACATTATAGCAGTNGTAATTTATCGTGATTTTCTGCATAGAAGCACTAATGGCTGTCTCTAAAGGTAGGATTCCTATGCTGCGTCTGACGCAGTGTGGCTGACACAGGTTAGAGGGTTTTTATGCATACTTTCAGTTATCCGCGGCCTCGGTAGTGAGAGAGTGACAATAATGAGTGTCCGCAATTTGCTCTTCTATTTGCCCTTAAAAGAAATTGAAGACGAGGACATTTTACTGGAACTAATAAGTCAGCTACATTTTCGATCTCGTGAAAGAAAAATAAATAACAGGAAATTTTGAAACAATATCCACAAACTTTTCATGTTCCTCAACTGTAAACAGTACTTTATCCGACATAACTGATTTGATTAAAAAACAGTAAATATGCACTTGAACACCCACTTATTTATAGTTTTTGTCCGATGGACTTCAGTTTTATTTATTTTTATTTTTTTTAACTGTTCCTTTCTAAAATTTAAAAACTTTTAACCTGGGACTGTTTCGGTAAAATAAATAGTTTGTTTAAAATATATTTATATAAATATTCACTCACTATATTCGGGAAATATTGGGAACCAAGGGTTATTTAAAGATGGGGATTTCATATTTATATATATGCATTTAAAAAAACTATGTAGTTAATTCACCGAAATCAGATTAAAAATGGTAAAATTGTAAAAAGGAATAGTTAAAAAAAAAAAAAACGAAGTCAAAAGTACAAAATTAAAAGAGTGTTCAAGGACATATTTACGACCCGTTATCTCCTTCGCGTCTGCGTCTATACTGCTCTAGAACCGGTACGGCCGCACGACCAGATCGGCCCAGCTTCAGCCGCATGCGTATGACGCACCATAGGAATCACTCACATTGAATTACATTATAGCAGTGCTCTGCGTCTGACGCACCACGTCAGCTGCACGCGTCAGACGCAGCCTAGGAATCCCACCTTAAAGTGTGAGCAACATTTTTAAGTCACAGATTTTGCACTGTGCTTTCTCTACACCTTCTCAGCTCTTCCTTAAAATCACATTTATGGTATGTACCCTCCTTAACCTTTAATTTTATACATGAGTGTCATTTCTATTTTCATAAATCAGAGTCCCCCCCCCACAAACCTAACAAGTTTTTGGTTCTGTACCCTAATTTACAATCAAGTCTAGTGTATGCTACCATTGTTGAATGATATTTCTTTCAAGTATGGGATACATTTAGACCTTCTAAAGGGTATCTTCTAAAACCAACTTATCCTGCGATTCAAATCCGATTCTATCAAATTAGGCCTAGTTTTTTTAAATGAATATAATTGCATGCTCACTTATAAGCCGGGTGCTGCCTAACATATTGTCTTATCCATGAAGCAGTGGTAAGAAGGTGACCGGACGCCCTCTTCTCTATAAGCTGTAAATATTGCATTATAGTACAGTGTGTGTCTGCGTCTACCTCCATACTGTTCAGATAAGATTTGATCAAGGGTATCAACCCAGGAAATACTCCTTCCTGAAATCAAATACAAACCAATCACTTACTAACTTCATGTCAATAAACACATATTCACTTAGGCTTAAACATTATACTACTTTAGGAGTTCATTGGGGTTTCAGAATAGTTGTGATTGTTAAGACAGTGGTCACTTATACTAAAGCCGGGTTTACACGGGTAGCGTAAACATGAGATTAGAGTAGCGAGTAGAGCGCACTCTACTTCCCACTCTATCAATTTTGATTATTTTGGAGCATTTACACATAAGCTAGTAGTAAGTATAGTACGCTGAGTGAAAGCTGTTTGTTTACAGTTCTGAGCTCTACTTGCTACTTGCCATGAAGACGTTTACACGGGTAGAGTGGGAAAGCTAGTAGAGTGGGAGGTATGTAGGGGGAAGTAGAGTAGAGTCCACTTTACTGCATGTGTTATAGTACTCTACTCTACCAGCTACTAGCTACTCTACTCTACGGAGCATTTTTTCGAGTTTCTACGGTTAGAGTTACTCTACTCGCTACTCTACTCTCCTGTTTACTCTACCCGTGTAAACCCGGCTTAAGCCATCTATATATTAATGTCAAGGCACTTATATTTACATGGCTAACTATTGCTCCACACAGTTCACTTCATAACTGTGATACACTGATATGTAAGGTGGCTGAACAAGGTTAGTAAACAGAGCCTGATTAAGTAAGGCTTATTGCTAGGTTCCGACAGGTAAGCTTTCTTCCCTGTTCTTCTATCAAGTACTAGGAGTTCATTAGTTATTTTAAAAGTTCTTTATAAACGCTATAATTTTAATTTAAATAAAATTATAATTATTATTAACTACGGGAAACAATCAGAGAAAAACAAGCTCCAGTGCCAGGATTTGAACCACAGGCCTCTAAATTACCAGTCTAGCGCTCTACCAACTAAGCTACACTGGAGAATGATTTCATCTGACGTTATTGATACCTTGTCCCGACTTTAAGCTTTCATTTTTCCACAAATCTTAGAAGTCAACATTAATGACATAGAACTAGACCGAGAAATAACGCTTATAATTATAAAGTACCCAATTAGTACCTGTACCTACTGTCTATAAAATAATTCTAGACCCTCGAGTTTAAACCCTTGTAACTTCTAAACGGAAAGTCGTATTTAGATGAAACAAGTTTATTTATTTAGAAAATTTTATGTCATATGAATAATTATTTTTTTACATTAATTTTTAATTACTTTATTGTAGGATAAGTAAAAAAAGTGCCGTTTTTTTGGCACATTTTGACAATGTCCAACTTAAAAAAATAACTGCTTTAAAAGTTCTCGACCAAATCAAACTAAATTCACAGGACTTTTAGAACTCATATAAGTGTAGAGACCAACGAAGTTTCAAGAAGAAAAGTTAATTAGTTTTCTGTTAATTAACGAATTTAGTGGGACCTTTTATCTTTTGAACCGCTATAGATAGAAACACGAAACCTTGACAGAAACATCAAGAAAAAAATACCTTTCAAAGAAATAAACTTAAATTTGCTGCCATAGCGCTGTAAAAAGTTGTAGAATTTTTTAAATCTTGAACAATAATTCAGCGAAGTTGTTGCACCTGGTCGCAGATTTTTCCCCTACAACCCTGCCCTAGCTGCTCCCCATACCACACTACATCTCTGACTTAAAGGACAGAACTTTAGTCACTATAAGTGTAATTTGTGTTGTCAAAAAAAAGTACAGTTAACTTTTTTTATATATTATAAATCCAGGCTATAGTAAAAACATGTAAAGGATTTTACAATATTGCATAGAGCAAACAGGTAATACTCATAACGCTAATAGTTGGGGATCCTACGGAAGACTTAAACTTAATTTGGATTAGTGACAATAGCAACGTACAAGTATTACTCGTATTAGGGGTAACCTTATCAAAAATAACGTAATCGCCTTAAGTAATGATGTTTTGACCTGGCTAATTCAAGTCAATATAGTATTTATTTTAAAATTTCTCCTGACAAGTAAAGAATAAGTAATCCTTTNGACTAAGTTATTTCAAAAATTGACAAGTTAACTAATGTATATTAAGAGATTTTAAAACCACCAAAATTAAGTATTTTATGGTAATTACCATTTTCTGGCAGTATATAATTTTGTCCTTCAAATACAAATTTTTCCTAGAGATAAAGGATTTAGGCCAGACATTTTACACCCTGTGTTAGTAGCATACATCTGCCAAAACCTAAAGATGATACCAGTAAATTCCTCAACCCCAAATCAAACCTTCCAGCTAATTGCTACCTCCCTAGGACAACATGTACTCCCCTAAAGATATTCATATACTGGCTACGAAACGGTATTGAAACCCTTCATACCACCACCACCAAAAGATCTAGAACTTCACATGGCTGCAGATCAACACCCATCAAAACATACTGAAATAACAAGAACTTGGTGTAGAAGGAGCGTTACCTTTCCATTGATTATCTGGTTGATAGTCATGGGTTGGTACTGTTTACTGATGTCTGACTCGGTGTCAGTCTGCTGTCCACCAGAAGTGATGTCCTTCCTAAACCAGAACACTTCCTCCCTCACAGCCGACCTCTTCTGAGCCCTTTTCATGTTCTCATCTACCTGTACACATAAGTCTTAAATAGCAACACACTTCTCAACTTCACGATATAGCAACTGTCATCAAACACAAAGGTAAATACTTGAAATACAGTAATATTTCTTTCATTTTAATAACACATGTGTTTAATGTGATAGAAAGAAAAAGAAAAAAACAAAATCAATGAATTTCTTAATGCCATACCTTTTAAAGTATTACTATTTTAAATAACAAATCTTTAGTCAAAGAAGTGAACATTTTGAAAATGTCTGTGTTGTCAAAGCTGAGTTAAGATTTAGACTTGCTTCTTTTTCTGTATTTATTTATTTTTTGTTTGTTTGTCAACTTGTTACTGAGTTAGTTTGCTCAATTGTTTTTATTTTCTCGATATGAATGTTTGTTAGCTTGTTTATTCATTTGCATATGGGTTGGTTAATTTGACTGTGGGTTATTCCTTTGTTAATTTTTTGTTTGCTATTCAACTTGTTATTTCAGCAGTTAGTTTGATTGTTTTTTTTTGTTTTTTTTTTTTGCTTCTTTATGTGATGGCTTGTTTGTCAGTTAACTTGTTTCCTCGTTGGATAGTTTGTATGCAGAGGACGTCATTAGAGGACCATGCAAGTGTATTTTTTTTACTTATTGGTGTATATTAAAATATTTTTTAGTTAATCTGTAAAAAGAGAAGTAGATTACATACCTTGCTAATAGGTATAAGTAGATTAAGCTTATATGATAGTATAACCCTAGTGAGTAATACTACAAAGCAGACTATAGCGGCGTTTTCAAAGTCAGTGAGCTGTACTTCACATGGCCTAAACTCCACTCTCCATCCAACAGCTGGATCTGCAGGAGGGATCTTAAACCTCATTGTCTGCCAATTAGTTGACTGTATGTTCTATAAACAAAGCAATATTAACAAGAAATTAGCAAAAAGAAAGAGAAAACATTACTCTGGTAGGCAAATTTAAAACAAATAAATGTTGGACTAGATTCACTACTTACACTCCAAGTTGAAATTCAACACACAAAAAAATTGGTTAACTTAGCAACCAGGGCAAGATTTAAGGCCCCCATACACGATCAAACTTTTGCACAAACTGTTTGTGCAAACCGTTTGTGATGTCAGGCAAATTTAGGCTATATACCTCAAACATCAAACAGCCCCATACATGGTCAAAATGTTTGTGCAAACATTTTGACCATGTATGCCTTTAGACACTGATTACGATTACAATGACTGCATCCTAGCACCAAAAAGGGAGAAGAAAAACATGACAATAGAGAACATGACCTGCAACAACACCTGCAAACATTCACACAGTAATAGTGAGTGTTTCAGTAGTTGGGTAGTAAATAAAAATTCTTGAATAGTTCTTAAATTTTAATTTAAATAAAAAGGCACAGGAAGACTGGGAGCACTGTGCTCCAGTCAGATAGAGTAGAACTAGAAGGTATAGAATGAGGACAGTGGAAGAAGTAATAAGCATCCCACTCTTACCAAAACAAAGATGCTTTAACAGGGATAGTTATGAAATGAAGAATAAAATATCGCAGCATAGTAAACTAAATCCAAGTTAAATAATAATGAATTTTGGTACTAAATCCAGCCAAAGTAAGTAAGGCACTGTTATAAAAAAAATGTTCTGCCTCATATTTTAAACATATTTTTTCCTTTTTAAGTATCTGCTTGAAAAAAAAAGTAAATGCGTAAATATAAATACCTCAAAGTGGTCATAATCAGTTGGTGATTGGTTGATTTTCTCTTTGAATAGGGACACGGTGTCCCTGATAAACAAGTGAGATATGTGCCTCGCCAGGGGTTCGTCAATTCCTGCATCTGTCAGCTTACTACAGATATTCTCATCCATCACCAACTTTGTATCATTATATCTAAATCACAGACAACACAAACTTAGAAAAAGAACTTGTGTTAAAAAAAAAAAAAAAAAAAAAGCACTGCCGAAACATTTCTCATTCTAGCACTAACTCTTCATTTATCTCTCTTAATCACCAGATTAATTTTCTTATACAAATATTTAAGCTAGACATAGAAGAAGAACCATTTTAGGCAATGGCAAGGAGTCTTTAACCTTTCTGTAGAATCTCTAAGATCCAAAGTAAGAATGAAAGTTATCATACTTATACTCAGTCAAAAGTAAAAATCAAAGTTTTAGGTTCACCAATGTTTGAGAAAAAAATTCTTCTTTAAGGTTTAATCAAAGAATAGAGTTAGTAACAAACATCAGTGGTATGTACTATCCATATGTATAAAAAAACTCACTCACTGACTCATCGATCGCAGTATCTCTAAAACTGCACTACAGAAGAGTACTGATTATCCAAAATAATGTGGTGTAGGGTGGATGGGATCATAAAAAATTCAGATAATTAAAATTGACCAAAAAAGGGAAATACTTATGATGTCAAATAAATAAATCACGTTGTGCAAAAAGCATCTTTGTTTATACACTCTTATTGAAAGTCTTATACACAGTCTTATACACTAAAAATTGAAAAAATAAAATGATACAGCTAAAAACGCACCTTTTAAGAATTAAGCTGAGACTTTTGATCCCCCCCCCATGAAGCCAGTTCAGATAATTGAATGTTTAGATAAGTGACGTTTGGATCATCGACACTCTACTGTAGCTAGAGAGCTGTTATTTTGCATGGAGGTTCTTCTTATCCTCTAGGTGTGCTTGCACAGAAATATTTTTACGATCTGCCATCTTGAATCAAGATGGCAGCCATTTGTATGCAAAAGTTGTCAGAGTGATATCTCTAGAACCAATTTCACTATGATATGCTATATTTAGGTAGGTTCCTCTTCATATCTAGGCTTTTATTGTGTAAATATGAGTTTGATTTAATGAAAATTTAAACAATTACTACGCGTAATCTACCTTCATTTTGAGAGTATTGTAATTATTATTATAAAAAAAACCCACGTAAGTATTAAATTAAATGCACAAGAAATAATTACTATAACATGAAATAAAAGAAATAATGCCTTTTTAGTTCTTTAGGAACAAGCAGGACTTTTTTTCTTATTTAAGAATTATTTTTTCTCCAAAAACCACCAATAAACAATTTGTTCCTCTTTAGTACTCTATACTGGGAAACACTGTTTATACCACTGGTTTTTACTGTACAACCCACATTATTTATTGTTGGTGCAACAGCCCGGGGTTCATATGAAAAGGGTGACATGGAATTGACATATCTGTACATTAGCTGTATAAACGATATAACTGTCATTCGTAACAAGATAGATGGAACTTTACAGCCGATAGTTTTTTAAACTTGATGAAACTTTAAAATTAATTGGTTTCAAACCATCCGAGGCCCGTGCATGTATATAGGTACGATAGAGGGAGAAAAAGTAATTATTTCTGTTACGTAGACGACCTGCTCCTGGCGTAAAAATGCGACAGCATTAAATAAAACAAAACAAAAATTGACAGAAAAATTTGAAATGCAGGATCTTGGTGAGCTAAAATATTGTTTAGGAATTCAATTCAAAAATAACAAAAACACCTTTTTGCCAAACCAACAAAAATATATTCAAGAAATTTTGAAGAAGTATAATATGGAGGATTGCAAATCAGCATCTACACCTATGGAAGTTAGACTAAAATTAGAAAAAATAAAACAGATATCCCTTATCAAAATCTCATAGGTTCACTCATGTACTTAGCTGTGGCAACCCGACCGGANAAAAAAGCGCGTTTAGTCGCAAGAGGTTTCGCGCAACAGCCAAATGTGGATTTCACCGAAACATTTGCCCCGGTAGTAAAGTTGAGTTCTATTCGAATGCTATTAGGTGTTGCTGCCGAGGAGCAAATGAAAATCGTTCAACTCGATGTCACAACCGCGTATTTGAACGGGTATATCGAAGACGATATCGAAATCCATATGAAGATGCCTCTGTACCTAGAAAAATACCTACAAGAAATAATGCTTGAAGAGAGCGGGGATAAAGATCAAACAACATTCTTAAAATCCAAGAAGATGTTAGAAGACCTCCGAAGAGGCGACAAAAATAAAAAGGTCTGTAATCTCAAAAGGGCTCTTTATGGTCTGAAACAGGCGGGGCGCCGATGGTTTTTTAAACTTGATGAAACTTTAAAAATAATAGGTTTCAAACCATCCGAGGCCGACCCGTGCATATATACAGGTACGATAGAGGGAGAAAAAGTAATTATTTCTGTCTACGTAGACGACCTGCTTCTGGCATCAAAATGCGACATAGCTTTAAATAAAACAAAACAAAAATTGACAGAAAAATTTGAAATGCGGGATCTTGGTGAGCTAAAATATTGTTTAGGAATTCAATTCAACAATAACAAAAACACCTTTTCGCCAAACCAACAAAAATATATTCAAGAAATTTTGAAGAAGTATAATATGGAGGATTGCAAACCAGCATCTACACCTATGGAAGTTAGACTAAAATTAGAAAAAATAAAACAGATATCCCTTATCAAAATCTCATAGGTTCACTCATGTACTTAGTTGTGGCAACCCGACCGGACATCTCCTTCACGGTGAGCTACCTGAGCCAATTTAACACCTGTCACGGGAACGAACACTGGCTGGCAGCTAAGCGAGTGCTGCGTCACCTCAAGGGTACAATGAACTTATCTCTGACTCATAAGAAGACAGGGAAAAAACTGTTTGGAATGGCAGACGCAAATTGGGGAGCGTGTACCATTGACCGAAGATCCTACACAGGATATTGCTTTCAACTTGCCAGAGGACCGATAAGTTGGGAATCTAGAAAACAACACACCGTTGCACTGTCCACAGCCGAAGCTGAATATATGGCTTTCACTGAAGCGGCAAAGGAGGCCATACACCTTAAACAACTGGCCAATGATGTAGGACTTCCCCATGATAAAATTGTGATCTTTAATGATAACCAAGCAGCTCAGAGGTTGTCAACAAATCCCATAGTAAGCTCTAAGTCCAAACATATAAGCTTGAAAGAACATTTCATCAGAGATGCCATCAAGAACAATGACATAGGACTGGCTTATCGACCAACAAAGGACATGGTGGCTGACATCTTGACCAAGTCTATTGCAGGACAGAAGCACAAGGAATTTAGTACCAGCCTTGGACTGACGGACCTGATCAGACCCTGACGCTCAAAAGGGGGAGTGTTGGACCTGGTTTTCTCCCCGGGTCTGACAGCACTTGTTTATTTAAATTGATGCTTATTGTGCATTCAATGTTTAACTCTTGTTGTGTTGTCACGTTAAGATAAATATATAATGTGTTTAAATGATGTTTCCTTCTGATATAATATGCTAGTCCATTAGTAGTTCAATAACCAAACAACGTCTTCACACAAAATAATTGTATTTGTAACAATTTGACCGGTTTCGGCTGTTCTAATGCAGCCTTCTTCAGATAATCTGTGTAGGTTATAAGGAGACTTTAAAAAGGCAAATGCAAAAAAGGCAATTGTTACAAATACAATTATTTTGTGTGAAGACGTTGTTTGGTTATTGAACTACACCTCTTATATATTAGGAATAAATGCATATTTAAGTGCATATATTAGGAATAAGTGCATATATTTTTGGGATAAGTTGCATATATTATGTGCATATTTCGTAATTTTCAAATGCATATATTAACGGTTTTTGAGTGCATATTGATCCGAACACTAGTGATTACAAAGTGTTGGTTCTTTGTCGGAGTTGGGAATTGAAACCCAGAACATCCTGTGACAAGAAAGAGCGTTTGATAGCAATGAGCTACCACCAAGGACCCAAGAAGGTTAATACAAAATAAAACAATTGAAATGAATACATACGGTTGTCCCTGTATGCTGAGGTAAGAGTCTATACTGTCGTAGCGAGACTTGGGTATTACAAATTTGTTATGTTTAAGTGGTTCTAAACCCCTCTCTTCTCTAGTTCTACAGTCTACCGAGCCAGATATAACAGACCACCTGCAGTCTACATCAGTAAGTACTCCTCGCTGCACCGGACTCGCTGCTGTCAGCGCTAACTGAAACGACAATAACACCATAATAATTTCCTTTGATGATGTCATAGCTAATATGTATGAAAGCTACAAAAAATCAATTAGAAAAAGCAAAACATTATCCCTCCCTGCTTACATTCTTTGGATTTGTTGGATTCTAATAAAACTGTGTAAAAATCTATGTTCAGAAATTATGTCTTTATAAAATAGTTGTTAGTTTTGTTATTTTTTTTAAAGATTTAGTTCCTTGATTTAATTATGATCCATTCATAAAGATTTGAACAATTAATATTATTATTAAATAGAAAGAGAGAAAATATACAAAAATGCACCCCATCTCTGGAATTGAGGATGACAAGTTATTACTGCGTAATATATTTTATATTAGAAGTAATTTGTTCCAAAAATAATTAAAACTTATTCTTATCCTCAGTCTCAAAGCTTAATAAATATTAGTTATTTGTAAGAAGAGTGTCTCCACTTTTGCTAGAATCAATTCTAACTATCTAAATCAAAAAGTCTAGGTTTGTGAAAAAAATTACCATTATTGGACAGAGTGGGGTAAGTTGATCGTACAGAGTCCTCGCTTCTTCCATATTACATGCCTGCAACATTAAAACAACAAATATTTTTAGAATATTTGAAAAAAAAATTACTCTTGACTAAGCAAGCGACAGGCTCACAGAAAGTGAGCATATTACTGAAAGGAATCAACCTTAGTTTTTCACTCAACATTAAACTTAGCCTAAGGTTTCCTACATCAGCCAAGATGTAGCTGTAGCTGATATGATGAGGAATTTCATACTCTTCTTCTATACCCTGCATACTCAGGCATATTGGAGTTAATAATTAACTGTTTACCCATTATTCTACAATTTTAGTTTATAAAAAAATTTTTCACGTATTTTTTTCAAGTCAAATATTATACGTCTGATAGCTTTCATTGTAACAAAATTCTCTTCATAAGAGAGTTGTAGTCGTTACAAGTGCCAGTCATAATTGGTTAGTTGGACAAATAGAATGTTCCATTGAGTGACAACAGTAATCTGGTCAGATGCTGAGAAGGTTTGTGGACCATCATTTTAGATTGTTTTATTCTAGAAACACAGTTTCATACCATATAATTTAATTAGGTAAAATATACTTTTTTGAATGACACAATATATAATTTTATTTATTTCTTTTTAACAAGTTTTGCCTTTTACTTTTTTTTTTTTTTATAAAAAAAATAACTTTTCGTATTTTTGCCAAGTCAAATAATAAAATTCTAATTTAGTCATAATTATTTTGTATAATAGTTAATAAATAATCATTCTTTGAATATAAGCCCTTTAGCATTTGCGTACCCATTAAAAAATAAAGTCAAATAGCAAAACTGAACATTTTACTGTAGTAAACAAAAAAAATACGTGTGCTGTCGTGGGACACCAGGTAGGAACGAAGTTCCTTGCGCTTTTCATTAAATATAAATTATAAAATCACAGTAATAGTAATAACTACTTATACGTTGTGGACTTAGAAAAGAGACAAAATTAAAAACAACTAAGTATTTGTACTAGCGGAGTTCAGGCAAAATTAAATGAAAAGCTTTTTATTATTTTTGAAGCGAGCGTCTTTCAATAAATAGTGTATTGTATATTGAGAAAAAAGTTAACGATAAATTTATAGTTAAAGCAGTTGGTTGTAGAACAAAAAAGAATTGTCCTCTCAGACCCTACCGACGGTAAACTACTTCGATTAAATATTAAAATAAAAAATATAAATCATTAACTCACAAAAACTTCTGCTTTTATCAGGTTGAAATTTTACATAATTTTTTCTGTTTCATTTAAATCGTTACGTTAGAATGTAAGATATCGGTAAAAACGTTGTTTTCTTTATTTTAATCGTTTTGGTCCGCTTTAATAAATTTAGCGATCTTTATTACTTCATAGCAGTGTCGGTGTTCGATTTACTAAAAAAAAAAAATATTTAAAAAAGTTGTTTGTCTCATTAAGTAGATGAAGTTAGAATTTTTTTTCCAATTTTTTAATTTGACGCTTACATTTACGCGAGCGTTGCACGCGAACGCTTGGGCAGATAACGTTGTCCAACGAACTTGTCCTGGGTATTGGTAAAATGAACATGTTTATCAAATTTCAACTAAGTCGGTCAACTTTTACACAAGTTATCGCCATTATCGGTAGATTTCGTGACGCTTTTTGCGTGACGGTGATTTTGGTCGTTTTTTTCAGATTCACTCCCGGGCTCCAGAACGTGCCATAAGGAACTTCGTTCCAAAAATAAATACTAGGTGTGCAATGCAGTTGTTTGCTTGCAATATTGAACTGAGTGTGCATTTTAATCTTAAACAGCTGAAATGAGATCAAAAAAAGTAATATTTCTAATTGTTTTCCTGTTTTACACCCCTCTTAAATGAAAATATGACAAAAGTGAACATAACAACAATAACTGTACTCTTAAAGAGATTCCAACGACATGCATTATGAAGGGCATATACTATTTTAATTTGTGTACCCCGTACCCTTATGAGCCAATTTGTACCATTTCATCAAATTTATACCTTCCTGTGGTTGGTCACTATGACTGTGCTGAATTTTGTGCGGATCGGTTCAGCAGTTCAGGAGGAGTATGTGTCCAACCAAATGTAAAGTGTAGTATAAGAGCTTCGCTCCGCTCAGCTGTTTCTACAGAGATTTTGTAATAACAGTATATTTTATCTATATGAAGTATAATTGATTAATAAGAATAACAATAATTAATAAGAAACAACTGGACTTCACGTGGCTCTTTCTGTTTAAGTATAACATGACAGCACGAGACTCATTCATTTTAAATATAACTAATTATCTCCCACCTCTTTTTTTCTGCCCGTTGCAACGGGCATAACGGCTAGTTTCCTTATAAATGAGTGTTCTTTGAAACATTGGTAAATCAAAAAACTTATTTTTACTTTAGACCGTTCCTCTCTTTCCTCAATATCAATTTAATTCTCAGTCGATATCTACATGTTTTCTATTCCCCTCAAAGAATAGAATTGATAGGTTTACTGTCAATTATGCACTAGACAACCCTCATAACTATCCTAAGAAGTTAAATTTACCTGAAAGGTAAGCTGAAGACATGAGCAGCCCATACCAAAACACATAGCATCCATGTAGACATGGTCATCTAAAGCCGCTTTCTCCGCTTCGCCATCATCTCCTAAAGACTTAAGGTCATCTCGGAATGGTGACTTGGTTTCCTTATCTCTATATACTAAACATAAAAACCAATGAGTCGTCAAAACATATTACATTTTGCTTCTACAATAATGAAATCATTAATAATAGATGCCTAGTAGAAAACTAGTGAACACACACAAAAAAAAAACAAAAAAAACTAGATAAATAGCTATGTTAATAATTTTATCCCTAGGTGTCGAAGAAAAAATAGTCTAACCCTCATTACATTAATATTTTATTCTACAAACATCAATGTTTTAAAAGGACATAAAACCACCCAAAAACCTAATTTTTCTTGGTTTGAATAGTTTAGGGTTAATAATTCTAAATCTTCCGCTGTTAACCACTTCAGAGATTTTACAAGTCAAATGTTTCAAACCTGTTACAGGGATCATTCTCATGGGAGTCGCTCATGATGAGATTTATTTTCAACTGAACGCAACTCATACAACTTGCAAATGACCCTCATCACAAGCAACTCCTTTAAGAATGATTCCTGTAATGGGTTTGAAACATTGGGAGTTGCCAAATCTCTGATGCGGTCATCACCAGAAGATTTAGAATTATTAGACTCTGACTGCAGAAAATTATTATGGTTAAGCTATTTTTACACAAGGCACGTCATTTTATACTATTATTCTTAAATATCAAATAAATAAGTTTACCAGGTAAATTGATGGCTATTTTTTCTCCTCTCCTAGACCGTATGTTCCTTGTGAGTGTGGTGAAACGAGGATGTCCTAAGTAGATGGCTTCATCAGGTATGAAGAGGGATTTGGAGGCGGAGGAGTCCGGTCTTGCCTTGGCAGCAGGTGTCGTGAACTCTCCACATCCTAGTCTGACAACAGTAAGCACTGTCACTAACTTATTGTCAAATGTGAGATGTTTTTCAACACAGGGGAAAAGTTCTTCTCATAGAGCAACTTTATTAAAGGGGTAAAAACGTTATATGTCAGGAAGATTGTGGAGGACGGCACAGTGGCTTTTACACAAAGACCAGGATGATATTTTTAGTAAACATTTAACACAATATCTAATATTTAAAAACAGACTGATTTCAACCTTTTCTCATCTTTAGTTGGCAATCACTATCGCTATTTATGGTGAACTGATCATCAGGTCAATGACGTGTTTAGACAATGAACTGATTAAATTAGCTCTTTAAGTTTTATTCGACACTCGCTAAAGTACCCGGAGTAACCTGGAGGATGGAGATAATTTCTGGTATTTCTTTTTGAGGATGTGGTGAACTTGAATTAAAACTGTAGATTTGAATAAAAGACGATCCCAAAGACACTTTTACTTATATGGCAGGCCTACAAAGTTGAAACTATCTACAATTTAGTCCTATGAATTTTTGTAGAATGAAATGTAAGAAATTGACCTAATTCCCGCTCTCCACCGGTTTTTTTTTTTCAAATGCCTATGCCTATATACCCCACAGAAAAATTTAGACGACCATATATTCTTTAAAGTCACCAAAAGATTAACTTATATACAAAATTCTAGCTTAATGTTAGTCAGACACTTTTTTTACACGCTATCTCCTGGACTATAAAGATACAACAAAAAGTTATAAGATCTAACTTTTTTGATACGACTAACCAAAGCCACAGTAAACCTCCAATTCATTTAAGAGCTTCAATTTACTTTGTAGTTAGAATAGTAGAAGAGTGGTTTGATTACCGAGGGTAAGCAGTTAGAGTCAAGAGCACTTCGTTTGGTCCAAGTAGTTGTTGAGCTTCTTCCCTTCTGTACCTCATGTTTGCTTCGACTATGTTGAAATGTGCCAGCAAGCCACCGTAAGGCTTACCCGGAGTACCTTCTATCATGTACCCACCATACTCAGGCCTCCACACACTCTTCAGCTCTCTGCAATCAGACAACATTACAATCAACAATTTTTTTATTTTCCCCCACATTTTTAAACATACATAAGCTGCATTCACTATTTATAACAATCTGTTATAATGTTCAATATAAATCGGTGATAAAACAGAAAATTAAACAGGAGAAAACAAATCACAAAAGGTGAACACCTGCTATAATTCTAAAATTAAAATTTTAGAGAACCGATTATTCTTGTGGTTTGTATTGTTTACAATTCAAATATTTATTTTTATTGATAACGCCCTCCAGAAAAAAGCAAGTACTTAAAATATTGGAAATGTTGGGCAGAAAAAGTATGTTGCTTAGTGAACTAGATTCTACAAGCAGTTATGAGGTAAAAAGCCTTATCTACAACATGATTTTAAATAGTAGTAAAATAAAACAGCACAGATTCTAGTCTAAACTATAAAGAACATATTTGATGGACAGTCTCGAGATTAAGTGAAACAATGTACCTGTATTGATAAAATACAGGTACATTGATAAAATGTTCTAACCAGGTTTTAGTGGGATCCACAGTAATGAACTTTCTTGAGGAAGGACTATGTCTACTAACATAGAACTAGCAAATATCATTGGAAGAGCTATTATCAAATGATCAAAAGATATCAATAAAAAAAAGAAGCAAATCTATCTCTTCCTGGTCTTTTTTTTAGAATTTAAGAGTCTTGACAATAAAATCTGTCATATTAAGAACAACTGTCCATAAATTTATGTTTAGAAATACGTTTTTTTAGATGCCTTAATTAAGAAAATACTTTTTTTTATGATAATCATTTGGCAAAACTGCAGTCATGATGGTTATGAAGTTTGTTGATTTTGGCAAAAAAACAAATCAATTTTATAACTTATTTTTTACCTAAATACAAAAAAAAAGGTTTTACTTTACTACAAGGATACAACTGAGAGCCTCAACCTCAAATAATTAGCAGTGTGATTTACTTAAACAATAAATTAATTAAAAAATATAGTTAAAGAGAGATAATTAGGTAATATACTCGGAATTGTTAAGTTCTTTCTCCTGGAGTATGGGGAGGAGATCAAGAGCCTTGAGGCTTAGCGATGCTTTCCTCTTCTCTTCATTGAAACTAACTATCATGTATTCTACCTGAAACATATCAAATAACACACAATATTAACACTTTCAGTTTCATCAATGAAACCAATAAATTAGTTATTAGATGAGGGATATTCAACTCTATATCGTAGAGTGTTTTATTAAATAGATGGTTCAATATCGGGATTCTAGAAAAGTTCCACTTCCTGTATTTTTACTGACAATGTGTTAACAATTATGTTTAATTTTTTAAAAACAATAAAAGTCCTCTGTTCCAGTCTGAGTTAAAAAAAGAGTTTATCTAAGGGTGACTCCTCATACAACTCCCGTGACACCGAACTTTCTGATCTATAAGGTGTTTTTACCACTAATTTTATATCAGTTTACATAGATGGTTTGGCTCTTTAAAATAGGTGTATGAAAAACCAGAATTCAGCTCTCACTGACCTCTCATAAGTGCCCTCACCTGGTACATAGTAAAGGACAACTTCCCTTATCTTGGAAAAGTAACTGGACACTTGCCCCAGCACAATTCCAGGAAGAGAGGGAATTCCTTTAGTGATAATATTTGTCAGAGCAGAAAATGGTAAAACTATTTTAGCAACCTTTTTGCCATAAACATACACAACCAGCTATCATATCAATGTTTTCAGTGATAATTGATTGGTAGTAGCCAACTGTCCAAAGGTGAGTGTATCTCCCCCACATCTTTGTAAATCCTCCTATGCACAGGACAAAGTACAAAGCAAAAAAAGTAAACTAATCACAAATCAAATATATTTCCCTTACACTTCCATATTATGAACCCTTTTTATCATTAAATTTGCCACCTTGAGCCAAAAAAAGTAAACAATATAACTATAAGTTAATTAATTAAAAAAAAAAAAAAAAAAAAATGGAGTGAAATAATCTGCACAATATCCTTACCTACTATTATAAATTAGCACACAGATATAATTATCTTATCAGTCTGATAAAATTTAAATACAAACTTTGCACTCACAATTAGAACTATTAAAAAAAATTATATTATGAGAGGACAAAATAAATTGAAAAAAAAAAAAAAAAAATCATATCACCTTTAAAAGACTGATAAGGATAAATTGTCAAAATATAACATACTAAAATACAATGAAACCGTAAATAGATTAATCAAAGTTTTATAATAACATTTTTTTTTTATTTTAAATATTTATCAGACCTAAAATATCTAATAGGTTATAGGATAAGCAGCAAGCTTACTATAACATATATCAAATAATATTTTGTATCAAATGCTTATTTATGACTTATTTTGGTCTATTGTTTAAATTATTATAAATATTTGAAAATAAGCACTTGTTCTATCCTTTAACCGGCATACTCCTATTAAAAGTTATCATTTCTTTTACAATTGCAAATACATTTTCCAGATTTATAATAATACGTGCGATTTTAACCCTTTAACTGCTCTGAACCTTTAGAGAGGTACGTGAGTAATTCAGCACAGAGGGGTATCCTAAGCCGAAGTTATCTTAAGTTATCATCATTGGCTGATTCTATGACTCAAATAAAACAACCATTCAATAAAGAACTGGTTTCATCTAACATAATTTTTTGAGTTAATTTATTGTAAAACCAGGAATATTACTTAATAATAAAAAAAAGTCCAGTCATGCACTATGACTTAATGAGCGAATTTTCAAAGAAATCTGCGTATTATTGGCTTATGATAGTATAGAAAATTTTGGTTTGGAATTCGGATGGGTGAAAAAAATGTTTGAATACACACGGGTACGGGTACTAAAGTCAAAATAGTATTTACCCTTCAAGATGCACATCGTTAGAAAGCTCTATAAGAGTACAGTAATTGTTGTTATGTACACTTTTATCATATTTTTATATAAAAGGAGGATAAAATGGAAAAAACACGATTTTATGCTATTTTTGACCCTAAATGGTCAAATTACCCTTAATGAACTCCAAAAATTCTGGCCAACAAACTCATCCATTCTTTTGATATTATTGACATTTTAAAATTTGTTTGAAATTTTGAAGTGCATCCTAACAGGAGATATCGTCTGGAGTGACACATATATACATACATACATAAAAAAAGTGTTAAAATTTAAGGATTGATTCAGAATGGCCTGAAATGGATTTCCATGAAAAAAAATTTCAAAAATTCGCATTACAAATATTTTGAAGCCATTGCAATAGCTTAATTTTCTTCGAAAATTCGCTAAAACACATTAAATTAAACAAATAATATTGATTGAGACAAAACACAACAAATCATGTCATAGTAGAAGGTGCCATAATTGTTTCTTCTTAATGATACAAACAGTCACAACGGTTTCAGGCAGCTGGATCATACTCACTCACAAGGCAATCATACTTAGGCACCAGGCTTTCAGACAGACTGTTGTAAATCCTTCTATGCATAGGACGATGTACAAAGAAATAAAAGTCAGCTATCAGAAATCAAAGTTATTTCCCTTACACCCTTAAATGAACCATATTTGTTATCAGTTATCACTAACTTTGTCACCTAAAAAAACTATAGCAAAGAGTAGAATATGAGAGTGAAAACATATATAAGGAAGTGAATAAAAATTTAGCTGTTGGATTACTAAAAGGAAAACTAAAATAAAACTCACACGTCAATTTAAAGAATGTTGAAAAAATACCTTTCCAGGTAAAATGTAAACATTTCCTCACCTTATCAACTATCACGCTATTCAAGCAATCACATTACAACATGTCTTTTGTAAAACAATTAAAATTTTATTTGTCATTTAACAATTATGTAAATTTTCATAACGAGGTGGAAAATGATAATTTTTGATAGAACGTGTGGAACTTCAATAGGAATCAATATTAATTATGTATTTTTATTGTTTAAAGCATACCTTAACCCACAAAATTAATGTTTTTAGACATGTGAGTAATAATGTGTTATAAAAGTTTTTTTTTTTTTTCTTTGGGTTTTTAGTCCCGTTCGACTGCTCATTGGGTCATTACAGGACGGGGGGTTATCCGACCACTTTACTCATCTACTCGATGAGATCATCAGTGTGAAACATGTCTGACCCCTCCGGGATTCGAACTCACGTCGGGTTTCAGACCTTGGTTTCAGAGCCAAGGATGGTAACCACTCGGCCACGCCGGCCCCTTATTGTTTTTATTTATAAAACTATGTTGCCAAGCCGAGCAGTGGGGCACATAGCTTCTACATGTCTTATCCCGTATTCATTAATGATTTTGTGCATTTATGACCCATATATGTCTAATTAATTTAATTTAATCCCTATTTTTAAAATGGTTTTTCTTTTGAAAAACCATCCAAATTAATTACATAGCAAAATAGTAATTTTAAAGACGTACGTGTAAAACAAATAAAGTTGGTGTAGTGAGCATGGGAAAGAGAAAGGGATGGTCGCATAAAGTTGAAATAAATATGACACCAACAATGAGCTAATTTTGACCTACCATCGAAAAAAAAAAAAATCAAAATAAAAAAATAGTTTTAAGATATATGTTGGCTCATAAAAATGAGGAATGATAGACAGACAGGTATGAGATAAAAAAATCTTGATGTCTGAAATTGTTATCAGTGAAGTTTTTTTTTTTTTTTTTGTTATCCAGAATAATTAGAATGATTCTTATCTTAGGTACGCAGGAAGCAAAATATGAAATAATAAATTCAAAAATACAATTTTAAAAATTTTAGGAAGTAACACAAAAAGTAAAATAATTATAATTGCATTATAACAAACCTGACTACACTTGAAAAAAAAAAAGATAAGACGGCCTTGAATAAGTTAATTAATGCTTCCCAAAAAAAATCAAATAAATAGTCTTATAAGAGATAAGAAGGTAACTGTGAATGAGGCATTACCTACACTCTGATCATAGATTCACAGTAGGCATATAGGACACCTTGACAAGGGAAGTAGACTTCAACATTAATTATATATCACTTAATCATTATCTACCCAATGGTGTTATCAGTTACATAATGTAAATAAATATCTTTATTCTTTAATAAAAATACAAGGTCAATTTGGGAGCGTATGACACCAGTTGTCCAAACACACTTACAATGTAATTAATAAATAACCCTATCCTGAGTGGTAAAAAAATGCTTTCTGTCGCCTCGTTGAGAAGCCTAAACTACATCACCAACTTTGATGAAATTCGGCACACAGATCAGAAAACTCAAACCCTGAGGCAAAATTGACAAACATTAATTTTAGCCCCAAACTTGGAGTGGTCTAACTCCCTCCAAAAACTTAATTAAATATGATTTATTTTGTAATTAAGTTACAAACAAATTTAACCATAAAAATATATTTGAGAGATATTATGAAAATAAACATAACTTAAAATTGATAAAAACCACCTGTTAAACAAATTTTAAATAGGTTTGGTAAATTTATTAAATTAGATATTAAGGTATTTAAATTTAGAATCGCTCTGTATATGAGATACATATTATAAACAGTTCTGTCAATAGTGATGGTTACAGAATAAACTGGCCAATTTACATATCTACAAATCAAGATAACTATGGCAAATTATATCTAGATGGCCAGGGCCTTTAAAACTATGATGGTGATTTCCTATGTCAAGTGACAAACTTTTATTGAGTAGTTGTCCAAAATTTTTAACCACACCCATCTATGTAGTTGCTATTAGAATGAAGGACCAATGAAATAAAGACACTGACTGACAATGTGTTTATAATGTGGCATATTTTGCTGTCAATCTGTCAATTCTGATATTCTTTTAAAAATGTTAAATAACATGTTCAAATAATGGTACTAAAAAGAAGGAACAAAGAACAATCTCAGATCAAGAGATATCAAGCAATGGGAGTCTTGTTGAACAAAATACAAATATGAATTTCAAACAAAAATCAAATTTAGTCATCATGTCGATCATACATAGTAAATAAGATCAAACCGAGTCAAGAGTGAAGGAGCCATGGCAGGGGAGACGTCCACCCAGAGGAACTCTAAGACCACTGAAGTCTTGGAGTCTCTCAAGGAACAAGTAACAAGGTAGGTGTAGGGCATTATCAGTCTGAGCATTCAGCTTAAAAAAACTATTTCATATTGTTAATGTTTCAGCAGGGGTATCAGTAGCTCGGACAGGAAAATGAGTTGTTCCTAATTTTTAATTTGTTTATTATGTAATAATGTCTTTCCTCACTTTTATACACTGAAGATGAAGCCTCAGTCACTAGTTTATTACTTCTTCCAACAGCTTGACTGTGGCAAGGACAATTAGAACAAAATTTTGGTTTAATTCTATTCGCAGCTGCATCTTTTAACTCTTCAATCGATAAATGCTCCATTAAAGCATTTATCGCTTGGCTCATTTTAAAATTCCTAAGGGACTCTTGTGTGCTTCCCATAGAATTTCTGAGTTTGCTCTTCTGGCTTTGTTTAGAGACAGTTTAACGTGCTTGCGTAATGACTCAAGGAGGTGCTAACACCACCAAGGAACTGAAGATTTTCCTGACTTTGCGTTCAGTGGGCAGCTATATTCAAATGCTGCCCTTATCGCACTAATTAGCTTTGAAGTAAAAACCTCAGTTTCCTCCAGCTGTCTAGACACATCCCAATAGTGTCTAGATTTTTTCCAAGTATCTTCTGAATTGGTCCCAGTCTGTAGAACTAGGATTTCTATAGACAACTGTCTGTGGAGCTGTGTACTCCACACAACTGGATGAGTGTGGTCTGAAAGAGATTCTTCTTGGTCCACTTTCCCGTTCTTTTCTCTGCACATGATATCTTGTGTGCATAGTGAGATATCAATTACCTCCTTTCTCCTCGAAGTAAGATGGGGCTGCTCCACAGTTCAGAATATAGAGCTCGGCACTTACTATATATTCTAAGAGAGCTCTCCCTCTAGGATTGGTGCTGCTACTACCCCACACTGGGTTGTGGGCGCTTGCATCACATCCTACCAAGAGAGGGAGGCCGTTACTTTTGGCGTAACGTACTAGATTTATAAAAGGCTCAGAAGGTGAAGGATTCGGTGAGTCATATCATAGGTGAGGTAGAGAGAGCAGAAGAAAATGTCCTTGCTACCTCCTCCTAACTGCCTTCCGTCTACCTTTATATCTACCAGGTCCCTATTACAGAAACCGGGTATTATTAAAGCTCTTATATTCTAAGTCACAATTAAATTCTTTCCAGTAGCTCTTATATTCTTGCCCTATAACAAACTCGGTTTTCGCAACCCCTCCATCGACGATCAAAAAAGGTCAATTAATTCATGGCACCCCCACAATGCTGTGCCTGACGACAGCTGTCCTCTCTTGCACCCCCTAACTATGCCACTGATTGGACACAATAAAATAAGAATCACGATTTTGAGCCCCTTTGGGCTCAAAATTCCTTCAAGGAATTCCTTTGGCACTATACCTCCAAAGAATGATGGCAAACAAATATCCCTCATACTTTGATTTTATGTTTTCCTAAATGATTCATTAGAAAAGGCAAATTACTCTAGTTACAGTGGCAAGGTCAAACTATAATAACCTACCGGTAAACTTACAAACATTAAATGTATAATTATTATTTTTTTCATTTTTAATTAAGCAAATTTAATAATACGGCTGAGACATGAGTCTAAATCCAAGCAATTAATTGCAGCCTTGAGTCTCGGCTCCATCTAGTCACTCCCTATTCTAACACAATTAAAAACTATAATAACTTGAGTAGTTATGTTTGTCTCAATGTCAAACTCCGTCTTTGCCAAAGTCTATGCCAATTATCCATCCACTTATTGCCTGAAATTAATAGCATTTAGTTTATTCAAGGAGTTAACTAAAATGTAAAGGCGTAGAACAGATGGAAAAGTCAGAGTTATAAATTTCAATGAGAGGTAATCCATATACTAAATCTTTGAAAACAATATTCAATAGCTATGGGGAATTAAAATTTATTTCAAAAATTTTGTTTTTTAATAATGATTAGTTATTATTACCATTGAATTTGGATTGTAATCACAATTAGTATTATTGTATTTATCATTGGGAATTGAAGTATATTACAATGTATTCAGAAGAAACTGAGAGCGCCTTTTTCATACTATAAAATCTATGATTATATTTAAAACATATTTTATTATTTTATTATACTCCTTGAAAACGAAATACAGTGCACACTACTGAATGTGATACTTTTGGGTCCCAGACTAAGTGATAACATTGACCAATTAGCACTTTTACTTTGTTATCCACTTTTTTTTACCAAGTATATTGGACTAAATATTATCACTTTGTCAAAATAGTTATTTACTTTGTTACCCATCCTACTTTTCAACATTTTATAGATATCAGTAGGTATAGGTGGGTAACAAAGAAAAGGAATACATGGGCGCCTCTTTTATTTTGTTACCTACCACTTTTTTTCTGATATGGTAGGTAACAAAAAAGGTACTACTAGAGGAAGCAAAACTCGGAACAAAAAATAAATAAATAATAATAATAATAATTTTAATATGCAATATCGAATTCCAACAAAAAAATATACTTTAATATAGTTTTAATAAAAAATATGACTTCAGAGAATTGCACGTTAAATAACTTCTAGTAAATTTGAAGAAAACTCTTCATACTTTTGTCATTTTGCTGTTGTTGCATAAAATATTAATTTCTTTTCAGTTCAAAGATTTCCAGTATTAAATATTTACACATTTATGATTCCTGGAATACTCTAAAAAACAGAAAATGTTAAAATGTTCTTTTTAAAAAGTATAAATGAATTTTAATATCAAAGTAAAAGCTAATCAATTTTAAATTATAACTTTTAAAAGCTTTATACCATTTGTAAGGCCTGGAGATGGAATATCACTTTAAAAAACCTTTATTAGGCATCAGAGTCACGGATTATATAATCATTTCAAATGCATTAAAAAAAAAAAATCATTAAATTCATTTATTAATAATTACAAGATAAAAAGCACTTTTTATACAAAGTACTTTTNTCGGCCTGCAGGCATTTATCGCACAGTGTATGGCGCATACAGGCACAGATCTGTAGTTCTTTACGATTGCCTGCAGGCGGTGGACAGGTAATGTGTGGTGGTCTGAGATTTTGGCATTACGTTAATCGTATACGATAACGGCCTGCAGTTAAACTGTAAGTGTGTGGGCCCCTTAATGGTACGGCCACACGAGCGTTTTTTCCCGCGCATGAAAAACAGGCGCCTGAATTCCCGCAGGGGGTGGCCACATTGGCGTGAAAACAAGCGCGTGAAATCAAGCCGAAGCCGGTCACATGGGTGTTTTATCCTGCGTGTGGAAAAACGCCCGTGTGGCCACCTTACCAGCCTGAAAACCAGCCAACAAATAGACCCTGGCTCATTTGTTTGCGGGCGACCTTGAAGACGCAGCCCTCTCTCCCTCCACGCACGTGAATTCACGCCCCGTGTGGCCGGTCTAACTAATATCAATGTGATCCATATTTTCGTGTGTTTTCACGCGCGGGAAAAAACGCTCGTGTGACCGTACCCTAAGAGTAATTTTGTTGTTGAAAGTTGCATGAGTTGATGTCCGTTAGGATCCGCTCTTATCATAAGCAACTCCCTGAAGAATGATCGCTGTAATGGGTTAGATCTTTTTAACAATAATCTTATGTTGGCTCCATTAAGTAAAATAAATAATGATATTTGTGCGGTTAAGTTTCCAGGAAAAAAGAGGGATATCAAGGAATGACTACAGCTACATGATGGTAGTAGGATGCATAGCCTCGCAGTCTTACAGAGCAATGCGTTCCGTTCTACTTCTGGTTCTGGCAGTGGCACCACTGACCGAGGTGACAGTACACATAGCCAGGTTCACACTCGAGAGATTGTGTGAGATAATGCACACGAGTGATCGTCAAGCGGCCAGAGTTCAAACCACGATATTCACATTCCAGATCCTGTCGCTACTTCTACTCATGACGTTTGTCTTCTGCTCGGTGCTTGTACCGGTCTTCATGATGGCTATTGTTGTCACATCCAAAGTACTCTCCTTCTTACACTTTAGGTAGTTTCAAGCTCAAACAAGACCCCAAAAGTAATAAAAATATATTAAAAAGTGTTTGAGTGTTTTTTATATTTTACTTTTTATTGTGGAGATTAAATTGAAAATAATATTGTTAAGATTCAAACATAAGACGTTTATTGCAGAAGAGCTATGTTACTGTTACTACAGGTTACATACAAGTTAAACAACAAAACAACTTAACATCAACAATCATCTTTAACGTGTAATTAAATTGCAAATGATAATATGTTTGTAACAATCATGCATTGTAATAAAAATTTAATTTGGACATGGCCTATTGTTCAGAACAGGGTTTGTCAAACTATGGCCCGCAGACAAAATCTGGCCTGCCACCTGTTTCCAATCCAACTGGCAAGCTAATATTGTTGTTTTTGTTTTTTTAAATAAAAATAAGACTCTGTCTGAAAGATGCTCAAAATTCAAAAATTTTCGAAACAATTTGTTAGAAGGGATCAAAAAAAAAAAAAAAAAATTGACAGTCTAGGTTCGACAAGTTTTAGAGGGAACGTAGCATATCAAAATGTTTTGAGTCTCCTCTGACAATGGGAGAGTATTTATCGTCCACACAGTATAATATATATTCATCCACTGCTTCATAAATATTAATTTTCATCACACTGGCTCTTATCTCCCTTTAACTGGTCACCAATCGCTGGATACCTTTTGATTAGAAAACATCCACAAGTGAACATCCAGTGTGTTCATTGTAAGCAATTTTTTAACTCTACGGATAAACTCTCTATCTTATAGATAATTGTGTTTACAAGTATAACGTACGTATTGTGTCCGTATTGTGTATTGTGTTTCAAAAATACTAGATATCCATTTCGGACATCAGTATACTTTTTCGATCTCATGTCTGTCAGTCAGTACATCAACCATTTTTGAGATCCACTTTATCCTAAAAACTACTGGTCAGATTTTAATTAAACACTTTTATATATATTTTTCTTAAAGAATACTTCATTATCCTGTAAACATGTCAGTTCGATTGATTAGTACGCTGTGTTTGTTAGCAATCCTTTTTAGAAGGACAGCCCACACGATTACTATTTTTGTAAATAAAGTGTTTTCTCTCTGGGATGGTAGGTCATTGTTAGCCAATTGTTAGTCACATAATATTTTCAATCAGAGCCATGGTAGCAGAGTGGTTAGCGCACTCCATCTGAAACCTTGATCTAAACACTGATGGCTAGTTTAAATCACATAGAAGTGCACTTTAAGTCACAGCCATATTAATTTAAGCGCATTTAATGTAGAATAATAATAATTTATCAAGACAGGCGACAGGCCCAAACAAAAACACCTAATATTTTCATTATGTGACCATTTACAATAATTTGAGGCGAGGAAACTATGCGCAACACTAATAAAGACTTTTTGCTCTATGCGTAGAATTAGTTGTCAACTAATTTGTTTGATAAAAATCAATAATAAATAAGAATATATTAATAAATATTATTATTATGTCATATCTGTGTCGTAGTGATGACTTAATCATCTACCTGTATTATAGAGTTGAGTATAATTAATTTAAGGGTGTTATGATCAAATAGTTTGTCTCATCCTTATTACACCAAAATGCTTATAAATTGTTAAAGGCAGATCAGAGAATAATAATTAAGACAAAGAAAATTAAATAAAAAACTTAGAGAACAGCTAACACTTGAAGCCATGTAATATTAACCCTCCCCAATTGATTGTCAGTTCAAGGATGAGGATTGTTTTGATTTTATGATAAGAGATTCTCTTGATTAAAGTAAAATTTCAACTCTGGACAAGAAAAAGTTGTTCATTTGTTAAAGAAAATGTAAAATCTTAAAGTACTTAATAGTTCTGTTAGAAATCTTAATAAGACAAATCAGTATTTCCTATGATAAACCATAGGCTGATGACATAAAAAACCCATAGGGGCAGTACTTAAGAAAAAAAGTAATTTCCTACTCAATGATTAATACTTAAAGATTCCAATAATCATGTATTACGTCATTTAAATATACT
>KZ652015.1:30651-41955 GCA_001010745.2 Gerris buenoi
AATAATAATTATTAAAGAAGGCTCGTATTTTTTATTTATTTATTTATTTATACCTATTACATATTACAATACTTTATGTACACTACTTTTTGTCGTTTATATTAATTTTTGTTTGTTCTTTCAGGTAAAAATTATGGAATCCAAAACAATATTAATAAGTTCGAAGGAGGCCCCCCTTAGAGGATAATAACATGTTATTAGGTTTGAGCTTTGAATATTATATTTCTAACAATAGAAGATATTTCAAGAGGCCCCCTTTCAGTGCTAAAGGGGTTTTTTTATGCTCGTCAATTTTATTTTGGCGGAGGGCCCCCGAAAAGTCCTTGCAGGGGGGCCCCCAATGTCCTAGCTACGCCACTGAAAATAGACCAGTAATAAAGCAGCTTGTATTTACTATTACGTGGAGAAACAATTTTTGTTATTCCTTTAAGATGTGTAGGTAAGTGTTATAACAGCGCTTGGTCAGGTTTGCTGAATCAGGCAAAAAAAAAGCAACTCTGGCTATAAACGGAACAGCTGGTTTAGTTGATATTGTAAAAACTTTTACATATTGATGAACACTCTATTATTTTATATTTTATTTTCAAATTAAAAACTAACTGTTAAAAACAATTAATGTGCAACTCGAATTGGCTTCAAGTGTCTTTACTGCATTCGAGAAACCTTTCCGCTCGAGCCGCAGGCTCGAAAATAATTTTTTTGAGAGCAGCAAAGTGCACTAGTTGCACAAATAACTATGTTGACCGCCTAAGTTATTAGTCCAGTCGACAAGTACATTTCACCTTGCAAAAGGGCTTAAAAAGTTTATTTTTGGTTATATTGTATGTACCTAGATATTAGTTAAAAAAAGTTTTCGACCTCATAGACCCTGTGCTAACCCGGGGGAGGGGGGCAAAATACGTTAAATTTTAGTGTATTTTTTTAGTTTTTTCTTTATAACTCTTTACCTATATGTCCTGAAAAAAATTGTTCTCATCTTTCTTATAGAAGACTAAATTACCAACAATTTTTATATTTCAAATTTTTTCCTAAACCCTATACTTTGCGAAATATAGAGCTTCAAAAAAGCAAGAATTTTTTTTAAAAAATATCAAAAATTACATTTTTCTGTAGACGACAGGGATATATTTTTGTTATCCCACCCCTCCCAGTTAAATTTGTTGGGTATATTCTACCTATGGAAGTACAAATAACCACCACTAACCACAACTTCTAACCACTAGTAACCAATACTAACCGCCACTGACCAACAAGAAATGCTACTAAACATAACTAACTAAAACAAGGTTATCCGAGGTTAGTAATAGTTAGAGGTGGTTACTTTTAAGATAAAATGATTAATTTTGGTTAATGATGGTTAGTGTAACCATTAGGAACCAATAATAACCATTATCAACCACTAGTAGCCAATACATTCCCCTATTAACTAACAATAACTTCCACGAAACATAACTAATTGAAAAAAGGGTTAATGGCTTATATATTTGGTTAGTTCTGGTTTCTGGTTATGGTTATGGGTGGTTACAAAAGGTTGCTTGAAAATTGTGAATATTGTTCATGAAAATTAAAATTGTTGCAAATTTAGTGCTCTACAAGAAAGGATAAACAAAAAAGAAACCAAAAATTTAGTTTATTCTTGGTTAGTTGTGGTTAGTGTTGGTGGTTAGTGTTGTAGTTGTGGTTACTCTACAAGAAAGGATAAACAAAAAAGAAACCGAAAATTTAGTTTATTCTTGGTTAGTTGTGGTTAGTGGTGGTTATTTGTTCTTCCATAGGTAGAATATACCCAAAAAATCTAACTGTGAGGGGTGGGATAACAAAAAAAGACTTCTGTGGTCTACAGAAAAAATGTAATTTTCAAAAAATATTGCATCTTTGAAGCTCTATATTTCGCAAAGTTTAGGAAAAAATTTGAAATATAAAAATTGTTGCTAATTTAGTCTTCTGAGTATAATTAACTAGAAAGATGATAACACTTTTTTTCAGGACATATAAGTAAAGAGTTATAAAGAAAAAACTAAAACATAACACTAAAATTTTGCGAATTTTGGCCCCCCTGGGTTAGCACAGGGTCTAGTCTAGGAGGTCGAAAACTTGGGTTTGTAACTAATATATAGGTACATACAATATAACCAAAAATAAACTTTTTATGACCTTTTGCAAGGTAGTCTTTTTTTTAATATCTGCCGACTGGGCTATTAGTTAATTTCAATTTACTGATTTTCATGATATTTATGTTTAGTCTAAATTTAATATAAGCGTATGAAAACTGTTATTTTTACTGTAAGTTAGTACGACGATGATAGACTAACAAATATAAACATACATAATTATTTTCGATTACATTTGCGATATTTTTTATCCCATGTGGAATTCAGTATACATACTTTGATATTTTACATACTTTTTAAGCTTCTAAAATTCATTTTATATTCTTGTCTTATTTCTATGTAGTTTATAAGCACTTTGAGAATTGGTAGTTTGGAGGAAAAGTTATTGATGATCAGTGGTCAAGAGCTGACTGCAGCACACTCTAGTAGAGGTTTTCTCAACCCTCTACATAACATCTTAAAATCTGATATAATTCACAATGCTGAATATTTACCGACGTTTCAAACTGTATAGACACATAGACAGTTTAACTATCATCTTTATGATTACCTAAACCTTTGGCTTTAGTAAGAATCACAAATAATATATATGTATATTACATTTTAGAGTAAAAATGCAGGAGAATATAACCTCTATTAGAGAGTAGGTTGGTCAACCAACCCTTTTGCTACCAATCAAATATCCTTTCTGTAATTTAGGGAAACTAATCTGGGCGCTACATTGATTCGACAACAATTGACGGATCTGAATTATTTCTGAGACGGGGAAAAAATATAACGGCTCGGTGGGTAAGAATCGAATTCACGATTGCAGCACACTCCAGTAGGGGTTTTATCAACCCTCATCATTTTATCTTGAAACCATTCACAAACACATTGTAATAATAGTACAGGAGATTGCGTGCAAAAAAGTGTCTGACTAACATCAAGCTGGTGTAAGTAAATCTTCCTTTTAAGTATATGTGGTCGGCTAAGTTCGTCTGTGGGACACAGCTGGGCAATAATAGGCAAAACAATCCGGTGGAGAGCAGCCATGTCCCGTCCTTTTTGGTGGACAATGTTATTTTCATGATTCTGAGTACGAATTTAGTTAGTAGACCAATAATCAATTTGTTGGTAGTTTGTCGCCTAAAAGGTGACCTCTTTAATTTGGAGTAATATTTAAATAACTACCCTACATAATAAATGTACTAAGTGTTAAAATCACAACATCCTCTCTAGCTTTATGAATGTAAACTTTGGATGTTGATATAATTAGTTATATTTAATTATATTAAGACTCTTAAGTTCACTGAGTTAAGCTCAAGTCTTGACTTATGGTCATCTTAGGTTATACGAGATGGTCTCTCAGGTCTCTTTTTTAATTTTTTAGGGTTTCTTAGATCATCCTCGAAACCCTTGTGCCAAGAGTGATAGTTCGTTAGTACTCCCGAATAGTTCACGCAAGGATGTTTTGAATAGGGTTACCATATTTCAAATCTAAAAAACCGGGAGAAATTTTTAGGGGGGTTGGGGGCCCTCCCCCGGAAAATTTTTGAAAAAAATAATATAAAATGGGGAGAATTGTCGCAATCTGAGATCAAATTTTGTTATTAATTTTAATGAATTTTTGTGGACTTTTTTTTTAATAAAATGATACATATTTATTTTATTTTTACTACGTTTTTATTAACTTGGTTTCTTGTTTGTTTGTCCGGTACAAATCTGGCAATCGATTTCTAACTAACTTCCCGAATAACTAGAAATTTGAAACTTTTAGCATAGCTCAGAACACGATGACAATGCATTATTTTAATACTTTTATCCATCTTTCAGCAAAATTTAATTCGTTTTCAGCAAATTTGCTGTATGGAAAGTTAGTTCGGAAAAAATCCGCAAGTTATTTTATTTGTTTTGGAATGTCCCATAGTTACAATCTTCATTTTGACATGTTTTAAAATAATGATTTATGATAGAAAATTTAAAAACGTAGTAAATAAAAAGTTCTTTTTATCTAGCAATTATTAAATTTTTAATTTTTTAAACAAATTGTACATTGACCAATTGATAATATATAGGTATATATAACAGCTATATAGGTTATATAACATATATTAAGTTTTACCTAATCTGTATTTTAAAAAATAACAAAACGAAATGGTAAATTGACTTATTCTTATTTACTATTATTGTTTATTTTATATTTACATTATCATTACATTTTTGACAACTTTTTATTTTTTTCAAAAAGTATTTTTTCACAATTTCTTCATAAAAATCTGTAAATGTCTCAAGTTGAACAAAACCGTTATTAAATGTTTCACCGTTTTAACTTGAAGACAGTTCCGCTCCTTTGACGGGTGATATGGTAACCCTAGTTTTGAAGAAGGTTGGTTGTTTTAATTTATTCCTCAAGTGATCCATCTATTAACCAATTACAGAATTATATATAAAGGGTATAAACTTGCGTCAAAATAATTCACGCTAGTGTTGAAATATGTAATACTGTCTTAACTTTTTGATCCCCACTGTTTTTTACATTTATAAGTCGAAATATACCAAGTAAAAATCCCCCCCGCAATCATCCTATAAAGGCTAGTCCAAAAATTATGAAATAATTTATACTAATACCTTATGCTGGGGCGATGAAAATTTCCGGAAAAAAATAATTTACCTCTTCATCATTACGGATACTAAACATTTTTACCTCCGAGATCTCAATATTTCAGAATATAATAACTTATATGCTTAGTAATCAACGAAACCCTTAAAAGTAATTGGATGCATGTATCCCTTTCCGTATGTTATTGAATAATTTCTAGGGAGCTCCTTACTAGCTTCGCTCGTCATCACAAAAGGCGACTGCTACCTTAGCAAGTAGTGGGAAGACTACTAGCAATTGGTAACACCCAATTATCCCTATTTTTACTTTTTATCTTTCCTTCTCTAGAAATTTGGACGAGGTATCGTTGTTTGGACCCTTAAAGGGGGTAAATGCCAAAACGCTCAAAATCAGTCTATTGCGGATTCAGTTTCCAGCTGAAAGTGAAAGATAGTTTTGTTAAAAACCCCAGGTTTATATCTAGAATTGTTAAGTTAAAAGGATACCTCAATTCTGACAAGTGGGAGCAGCTTGAAAACACTGACGTCATTGTTGAAGATTTACTGCTTTTTAAAACTGTGTTATTTTCCCTCAATTCTTTTATATAAATAAACTCGTAAAATTTTAAGGAAATTATAAGTGAAATAATAATAAAATTAAATAATGAAAAATAATTCGTTTAGAAATTTTTTTATTTATACAATTTTCAGTAATTAAAAACCTAATAGTCCAGGAACTAGCGTGCAAAAAAATGTCTGACTAACATCAAGCTAGAATTTTGTATACAAGTCAATCTTTTAGCGCCGTTTAAGAATATGTGGTCGGCTAAGTTCGTCCGCGGGACATAGCTCGGCAACAGGGGTTTGAAAAAAACAAACCGGTGTAGAGCGGCCATGTCTCACCAATTATGGTGGACTATGTGATTTTCATGATCCTGAGTACGGAATTATGTAGTTAGAAGACCGAAAATCAAGTTGATGTCAGTTTGTCCTTTGACAGGTGACCATGTAGATTTTTAGTATTATTTGAATAACTAACCTATCAAATGTGAAAATATCATCGACTTGATGTTTGGTCTACTAACTAATTTTGCACTCAGGATCATGCAAATCATACTGTCCACCATAATTGGCAGGACATGGCCGACCTCCGCCATTTTGTTTTTTTCGAACGCCTATTGCCAAGCTATGTCCCGCAGACGAACTTAGCCGACCACATATTCTTAAAATGCGCTAAAAGATTGACTTGTATACAAAATTCTAGCTTGATGTTAGTCAGACATTTTTTTGCACGCTATCTCCTGGACTATATGCTTTTAATGCTAATGCTTTTATTGAATAAAAAAGAAAATATAAAAATAATAACAATTTATTTTACACTTTCAATTTACATATTAATTGATTTATAAATTAATTCGCTTTCGAAACCATGAAAACGAATAGTTTATTGATTGACTTGATCCTTGAGCAGTTCATATTAGATGACTTTGTATTATTATTATTTTTTTTTTTTTTTAAATAAATTTTGTAATCTTAAAGTTTGTAGTTCCTATCTTAAGTATGAATTTCTAATCTTTCCCAACGATGAATAAATAGTTATTTACGCTTACGCACCAAGGGAGTAAAGTAAGTGATTGCACCCTGAGCGCGAAGCCGAGGGAACCATAACGCACTCCCGAGGCAGAGACAAGGGAGTTAATTATCGCGAGGGTGCAAGTGATTTTAACTCCCGGGATACGTACACGATTTTTCCTCCAGAAGGGAGAAAAAAAATATGATAAGATTTTAATTTTAAATTACGTTATTAAACAAAAAAATACATAGGTTTATATTTATTTTAAAAAATCGGGTACGGGGTACCTTTGAACTTTTCTTCACTTCAGAGGCCACTAAAGTGGCCTCTCCTGCTGCCTCGCAGCAGGAGGAAGCAGCATTAGAATGGGTGACCGTTCTGAACTAACTGATTTATTATCATTCTTCAAAAAAAGTTAAATTATTTGAAGTTTGGCGGTATTTTGAAAGATTTAAACAATCTTTGACGTCATGAAATTAATCGCACTAATAAATAATTATATTCTCTTATAACTTTTAAACTAACTAATAGAATTGTATCGTTTTTTTTTTATATTTGTTCCTTAATTTTTTTCCGGTTCCAACGATATGCTATATGTCAAAAACCTATTTATCTTTCGGTATTATTAACCGTCAAAGTTTAAAAATTCAAAATTTGATAACTTCAAAATGGCGGTGAATATCAAAATGAAATTTGATAAGCTTGTTTTTCATACAGAGAGGTACATTCGTGCCAAATTTCAACTCGATCAGAACCATTATCGATTTATTACGATTTTTTTAATATTTGCTGACTAAGCAAACTGGGTTCAAGATGGCGGAAAAAGTTTATTTTCCGGGTGGCACCACTTCAGGTAAGGATTGATTTTTCTGCCCAGTTTCAACTCTCTAGGTTAAATACCTTAGGCGCTACGATGATAACACACATACACACATTCATACGTCATGCTGAAAACCACTCAGGAGGTCTTAAAAACACCCAAAACGGATAATTCCGTTGAAATCTCGAAAAAAATTTTTTTTTGTGAAAACAATACTTTTCCTACTATTAGTAGTGAGGAAACGTAAAAATACATAGGTTTATATTTATTTAAAAAAATAAATAAAAATTTAATATTAACAATTCTTTAAATAAGTTTAATCACGTTAAAATTAAATTGTAGATGTAATTATTTGAATTTCAATGTTAAAATTAAATGGGAGAATCAGCTGGAAGCTGAGTCGTGAATTGAATTGTGTTGACAACTGATGTACATATTTAAATATGGATTAGTTAATCTACATTTAGAAATGATGATTCCACTTTTAACTTGTTTTTTTTTTTACTGATTAATCACTATGGCAACCATTGTGGAGGTTACATGACATGTGTGAAGATGGCATTATAGATTTAGACTTTAAACAAAAGTTAGTTAATGAAATGTGTAGCACTAACCTTATTTACGTGTTCTTTATCTTGTAGGTCTAGGGCAACGCTGGATGGAATCATGAGAGTTCATGATTCCCTTATTTTTCATTACTCCCTGTTTGACCCGGTGCAATGAGTAACTTTCCTCCCTGTAAACTAGGGAGGAAGGTTCACTTTTTAGCCCTGCTGGAGGTAAAATTGATTTACCTGAGGTAAGAGACTTAACCATCTCTTTTTGTTCATGAGAAGGTTGTAATGTTAGTCTATAAATCATTGATTCCCAAACAATTTTCAACGTTACCCACCAATCGTATCTAATCCTTTTATCACAATGAATAATTTTTTTTGTATATTGCTTCCGAGCTTACCGAAGGTAACGGAAGCTATTTGACATAACATTTTAATGTCTCCGATTTCAAAAATTCCAAGACAGAAATCCGTTTCAGACATCAGGAAACATTTTTGTTTCTTTCTGTCGCTCAATTTTTGCAAACGAACATCTTAAAAGCTACAGTCCAATTTTAATAATATTTGTAAGGTAAATCATAATTAGCCCATTGTTGGTCCGATCAAGCTTATGTGCCCATTTGTTTCTCTTCAACATGCGTACAAACATACATTTATTTAAACATATATGTATATTCAAAAGTACTCTTCTGATTTGTATGAAATTTGGATGATTTGTCGGAAGTAGCTCGCAGATAGCACCAGATTAATTCAACCGTCTGCACTCTTTAGCTTAAGCTAAATTGATACTTTAAATTCATGTAAAAAATCAAACCAATTTTGACAGATTTAAAAATCGGGGGTTGCTGTTAAATAAATTAGGCTTTATTGGGTTGTAATAGCGTGACATCAATTTAATTTGTAATAGGATATGAGGAAGCTATGTGCCACTCTAATGGCAGACTACTTTTAGAAACTAAACTATTCGATGTCATTTTGACTTTTCATATGACAATTAAAAAGAAGAGAGGTTTTAAAGACCGTTTTTGAGATTTTGCTTCATGGTTTTCGAGTAAATGTAGTGCGCAATGTAGTAATAAAATTGTAAGTTCAAGAAACACGATTTTAAAGCAGGTCCTGCATTCTAATGGGGGTTTAGAGTATTACTTGATTGCTACTTCTTCCGATAGATATCACTAGTGTAGTGATGAAATAAAAGTATGTAAAATCAATTTTCAAAGCTTTTCTCTTATATAGACTACTCTTATTATTATCATTATTATTATTATTATTATGGTATGTATACCTAGATAAATATTCTATTATTGGTATTATGTACGTGAGGAGTCAGTTAGCCATGAATCTAATACACTGATTTTTTGCCTATCGAACTTATACTTCTTGTATTCCCCTTCTTGTATTGGAGATGGTTATTCTGTGTCAAGAAATTTAAATTAAATTGCCTTTGGTAAGATGTTATTAATATCTAAAAAAATAAAATCAGACAACACAACAATATATATGTCATTAATGTGTGTAATTATAAGCAAAATAATGCACAGATAGACTAACGCAGCGCCAAAAATGTTCCCTGATGTAACGGATTTCTGCCTTGAAATTTTTGAATTCAGAGACCAAAAAAAGTATGGTAAATTTAAATAAATGAGATATTGATAACAAATTATCAAAATAAATGGCACTGGATCATCTGTTTTTCTCTGTATGATTGAATAGATGTGACCTGCATTCTGTTGTGATTTCCATGAATCACTGGTTTCCAGTCCTTACCGATAGATGTAGCTAGTATATTAGTAAATACAGTGACGCCACTTATTGTTTGGTTTTCTGCAGAATAGTATATTTTCTTTGTACCTCTTTTACCTCAAAGCAGATAATTCGACTCTCGATTTTGATAGATTTACTCGTTAGGCTTTCAAAACTTTCTCATGTGCTAGAAATATGTACTTAATTTAAACCCTGTAGTATCTAATTTAATTGATTTAATATTAAATATATTAGAAATATATGTTTGTTGAAATGTATGCAAAAAACAAGTGGTTGTTAATTTTTTTTTCTTTCAATATCTCGGATACTAGATTCAGTCGTAGCAGAATATTTCGTGGACAGAGGAAACTTCGCGCCATTGCAATATACCTACTACGTATTATATGAGAAAGTAAATACCTAAGATGTTTTGAAATTTTAGATGGAGGACTTATTTTTTTTGTAATCGTGATCTACTACTGTTCATAGAAGTACTAGTACTAAGTAATTAATTTTATCTCCAGTAGGGTCGAAAAGTAACTTTTCAGGACTAGTTTAAAAGTAATAATGTAGCTCTTTTCATCCCTGTTCTGAAAAACGGGGAAATTATGTGAAAACAGGGAAATAATGTTGAAACGGGATTATAATCCACGTTCGCCAACCTAACAATTTTGTAAATAGTAGAGAAGGAATAGCAAATGTAGTGAATTTGTTGAAATCAGGTTGGCAACACTGCTTTTAAACTCCCAGCTATACTGCGAGTCATTCTACGGTGTTTTGTTTACTATTTTTTTGCTTTCGTTGAACTTTTTATTTTATATTACTTTAAAGTCATTATTAACGTTTTTAAATCATTTATATTAGTTCATTTCTGTATTAAATTCGTTTAATAAAAAAAATACAAATTTTTCTTTGTTGAATAAATCTTATATAGCGGTTTTCCTGGAGATAAAATGTTGTGTTTTTTTTTGTTTTTTTTCGACGGAGTTGTGGAAAATCTTCGAAAAGACACTGAGAGGGACCGCACTCTCGAGTAGTGTGAGATTCTTACTCACTAAAAACCACAAACCATTCTCCAAGACTTGAAGACCACCCCGGAACCACCTTTCCAGTATTACTTCAGGGTGGAGTCTTTATTCTTCGCCCCTGGCGCTCACTTATTCTTTAATCACCTTACATTCTTTCCTTTTCCTCTTGTCCTTTAGCTTTATTTCATTATACTATATTATTCCATTTCCGCTTCCGCTTCCTCCTTCTTCTTTTCTTTTAACACTTTTACTACGTAGTCGTTAACCGCATTCCACCACTCTCTACTCTTTAACATCTTGCTTACTATATTTTCAGGATTCACTCTACCTATTATCTCTTCAAGTACTCTTCTGTTACTCTCCCATCTAGCGCATTGAAAAAAGGTATGGTGAGCATCCTCCTTGTCTTCACTGCAATAAAGGCAACCGCTCCTCCTGTATTTTCCCCATCCTGTGCAGATAGCTTCTGTAGTAGCCATGGCCGGAGAGAAACATCGTTAGGTAATAGTTTACCTCCCCATGCGCCCTCCTGAGCCAAGGTCCCAGATCCCCTATCAGCCTCGCCGTCCATCTTCCTCTATCCTCTTCCTCCCATATCTCCTGCCACACGCTGAGGGTCTTAGCTCTTTCTTCGCGCTTAACCTTCTCCTTATCGTTACCCTGTCGCCTTTGATAGATGCGCTTCTTCTCGCGAGCTAGAATATCGATGGGTATTACTCCTGCTATCACTGCAGCCGCGGGCCCTGACACTGTTCTATAGGCGCTTGAAATACGGAGTGCCCCTCTCCTCTGCACTGCTGTCATCCTGGTGCGGTATTTCTGGTAGTCCATTGAATCGGCCCAAATCTCCACCACGTACAGCATAATTGATTCTGCCACCGACATGAGAATCCTC
>KZ652015.1:44649-57163 GCA_001010745.2 Gerris buenoi
GGGGCCCCCCCACCTCGCGCTCGCCCCCCACCCTCGGGGACTTTTAGTATGTTGTACAGGACACTCAAATCAACAACTCTGCCAAGTTTCAAAACTTCGGGATTTTTTCCTCCTATTTGATGAATTCGTGGCTAATTTGACTGGGCTATTAAGTTTTATTAGATTTTCAGTCTGTCCTGCACTTTTATACTTACTCGACTAATAATCCCTCTGCCATTTGGGCAGCAATACACTTGCAGCAGGTGTAATATTCCTCAGGTACCTACTCGTCTAATATACCTTGCTCTTAAATACCTCACCTCTCTAAAAACAATTCCTAAACACTCTGGTATAATTTAGATTATGGATTCTTTATAGATCTATTTAATTTAGTATTTAGGGGGTTTAAGGCCCTTATCTTAACTTCATTGAATTAAAAATTCGTGTTTGTCTTGATACAAGAAAAAATATACCCTTAGGAAACGAATTTCGAAAATTCCTTCCTAAAATCCAACGAAGAAGTCTTTATTCAAATTTTAATTTGTTACAACAGTAGTTTGGACTAAATTCAGTTTATTTTTTTATTTTGACCTCAACCTTTCTTTCTCTTTCAGCGGTGAAAATTCATATTCAAATGCTATGTCATCTAATTATTATGAATACTTCTTTAGATTCACAATTTGTGTCAGTGAAAGACATCAAGCAATGTGCCACGCAAGCGTGACACGGGTGAACTGTTACATTACGCCATGTCCTGAATCGTTTCGTCGCGTCCGACTCACCAGGTCCCGACGATGCCCACCCAACTTTGTACCTATACCAAATCAAGAAAAACACGGTATCACATTGCTGATGTGTTTTGCCAGCCATGCGAGAATGGCTGTGTGAGAGCACGCTCGTCAATAATAAAGCCCTATATCTGATCTTCTTGATCTGGTATAGGTCCAGAGTTGGGTGGGCATTATCGGGCCCCTGATGAGTCGGACGCGACGAAACGATGCAGGACATGGCGTAATACTGAGCCAACATCTTTTTGACGTAATGTCTGATGTTAGAACAGTTCCTATACGTCACGCTTGCGAGGCACACCCCTTGGTGTCTCTCACTAACACAAATTGTGTACCTTATTGCAATGTGCAAAAGCACGGTATTACATTGCTGACTTCTTTAGATTGTTAGTCTCTATGTTTATTTATAATACAAATGACTGACTAAATAACTATCAAGACAAGGGGATGTTTAGTCTAATGTACTTTGGGACAAAGGAATATCGCACTTCTCTTTTTATAAGAGGAGTAACACTCTAAAGAAGAACATTCCGTACACTTTCTTTAAATTGTTACTCCCCTCTGGTTTTTATAAGGAGAATCTAAGTGTGTGCCTCTTTATGTTCATACACTATTGTTAACTAGTAAGTTTGACCGTGTTTTGTGTTAAGTAATTGTTGCAAGGCGCCAGACCACACCACAGGTATCTATAATAGACTTAACCCAGAACCTAGCCAATAACTTGAAACCCTATAACAGAATAAGCCAAATCCAATATGGATCCCTCTCGCATCTTCCCAACCTTGCCTACATTGCATTCTATTGAGTAAAAAAACCTCTCAGGGACCACCAGCAGAGGAAATATGAATAATAATACATAATTCTGTATTATCTAGATAAACAAAAATTATAGAATAAATTATTTTATCGTATGTTTAAGTAAGTCACAAAACATTGACTCTCTTTTTTTTCTTTTTTTTTAACTTTTTATTTAATTACTGCAACTACAATACATCATTGTTATAAGAGATCTCTATGAATATTTGACTTGAGACGACATGATGCAAGGAACTATCCAGCGATAGCACTTACTAAATTGAGACGAAAATTATTTTATGTGTAATATAATGCACAATTAATAAATTTAATACATGATATTAACATAAATATATTTAGTTGTCTAGGAGGTCACGTGGCCACTGCCTTTTCAGGCGTCTAGGAGGATTGTCAGGAATGGAGCGGGAAAACAGACTGTGGAATAGTGGATTGGAATGGTCAGAAAGGGAGTCGTGGAAGGATTTGTATCGGGAAATGGCAAGTTCACGGTCAAAATGTACTTTGAGGTCGTTATGAAGGACGATATTTGAAACATAGAAGGGGCGTCAGCTATTTTTCGTAGGATCTTGGACTGGATGCGATAGGAATGGGGAGGTTTGGTGCAACCCCAGAGTTCTATGCCATATGTCCATGTTGGTTTTATTATGGTGTTGTGGATGAGTATTTTGTTTTGCATGTTGAGTGCAGATGTGTTTTGTAAGAGTCTGTGTAAAAGTTTATAGCGTGTATTACATGTTTGGCGTTTTTATGTTTGATGTTATTTGCCCATGTTAAACGACGACCTAAGTGTAGCCCCAAGTAGCGGATAGATCTGGAGTGAGGAATAGGGATTTGATTAAGGGTTAATGGTTCACACATACCATGCCTTAGAGCGAATGTCACATGAGAGCTTTTCGTTTCATTTACCTTGATCCGCCATTTTTGAACCAAGATTCCAGGAGTGTAAGGTGATGTTGAACATGGTCGGAGGCTGTATGTGGCGACTTATGTGAGGATAAGATACACTTATCGTCGGCAAAGGAAACAAGAACTATTGTAGGGTGCTGGGGAACGTCGGAAGTATAGATGGAATAGAGGATAGGACCTAAAATGCTACCTTGGGGCACCCCTACTTTTATAGGAAAGATGGAAGAAGTCGAGGAGTTGTAGGAGACTTGGAAGGAACGGTTTTCCAGGAAGGATTTTAGGATGAGGTAATAGGTGAAAGGAAGAATACTCTAGAGCTTCCAAAGTAAGCCGACATTCCATACTCCATCAAAACCCTGGGCTTCATCTAAGCAGACAGCCGAACAATACTTTTTCTGCTCAAGAGCAGAGGAAATTACATCTAAAACTCTGTGACACTGTTGGACTGTAGAATGAAGGGAGCGGAAGCCAAGCTGGTGATTTGGAATATTTTTAAAGGTGGATTCACACTTACGGTCTCTGTCCGGTCCGGTCTCGGTCCGATCACGCTCAGGTCTCGGTCCAATCCGTTCCCACAGTCCGGTCGAAGGTAAAATCTCTTCACTTCAACATGCCTTTTAGTAAATTAACGCTCATAAAATAGCGCTACTTTTAGAGGAGGAGGAAGAACGTAGGCCTCGGTCCCAAAGACGTTTTTGGGTACATAATATATACTTATCAAGAAGAAAAGAAGGGGAGTTTTCAAAATTGTATCCACAACTGNTGCCATAAGCCTGCTGAGATTTGCAGTCACCCTTGCTGCCTTATCTGCTGCCTGCCGTATCTGTTCCCAGAATGTTAGCCTCACGTCTAGCATCACCCCCAAGTACTTTATTGCCGTTGCCGTCTCTATTATCAACCCCTCAATATTCATTGGGACCACTTTCTCCTTTCTCCTTTTCGTCAGTAGTACCAGCTCAGTTTTCTGCACTGCTAACTGTAGCCCGTGATCATCCATCCACGCACTTACCCTTCTCATCACTTGGTTCAGCTTCAGCTGCAGTATTTCCTTATTCCTTCCCGTGATCACCGCAGCCAGGTCGTCTGCATATCCCACCAAAAAGGTGTCCTCTGGCATTTCCATTCTGAGAACGCTATCGCAGCTTACATTCCAGAGGTCTGCTCCCAGCACTGACCCCTGGGCTGCTCCTGCCGTAATTCTCTTCTTCCTGCTTCCCTGCTCGGTGTCATACAGTAACACTCTGTTGTTATGATAATCCTCTACTACCCGCTGGAGATATCCCGGTAAGTTAAACCTCTTCTTCAGAGCGTTAAGAATGACCGTCCAACACGCCGAGTTAAAAGCATTCTTTACATCCAGTATCACTACCATAACCATTGGTCTAGAGTGACGATTTCCTCTCTCTGCGATACGCGCAGCCTTCACCACCTCCTCAATAGCATCTATCGTCGATTTTCCTTTTACAAAGCCAAATTGATGGTCGGATAAACCTCCGGCTTCTCCATTTGCTGCCAATATTCTGGGCTTCAGCATTTCCTCGAACAGCTTTCCTGCCGTATCCAGCACGATGGTCTGTTCGCTGATGGCATGTTTGGATCTCCTTTGCCCTTGCTTAGCAGAACTAATCGGGCTTCCTTCCATCGCTCACTAAACACTCCTTCCTCCAAGCACGTGTTGTACATTTCTAAAAGAAGGTCCGGCGCGACCTCTGCTACCATTTTTAGAGCTTCCGCTGGTATTCCATCTGGCCCCGGTGCTTTTTTATTTTTGAAGGTGCCTACTGCTCTCAAAAATTCCTCCTTAGTAAAAAGAGGGATTTCTCTGTGCACTGCTGTGATCATAATCTCTCTTTCTGGGTGGTCTGGGAACAGTGCATCGACAATATTCTCTTTTGTGTTCGCGTCCATGGTCGCTCCAGATGACATTGACCCAAGTTTCCTCATCACAACTCTATATCCTAGTCCCCATGGGTTTTCCTCCGTTTCCTCTTTCAGCCTCTGCCATTTACCATATATAATCCTCTTTATAGCCTTTTTCAGCTTTCTCTTTGCTTCCCTGAGTTCAGCTGTTCTAATGATGTACTCAGATGACGTTCTCGCGGTCCTCTGCGCTTTCCTCCTGCGTCTTAGGCATTCACGTCTGATTTCCTCATTCCACCAGTAAGCCGGACGTTTCTTCCTCGCAAACTTTTTTTTGGGGCATCGAATAGGCGCATGCTTCAGATATCAGGTCCATCGTTACCTTTACCCTTCCCTCCGCTCTCTTCGGCACCCCCTGTGTTTGTGCAAGCGCCTCTGTTCTCTTCTTTCCTTCGGCAATGATGAGGTCAAAAACTTGACGTTCCACACGCTCAGCATTATATCGTGGACCCTCCGAATGTGAGTGGCTTATATATTTAGGTTTTCTCTGGTCCACCTCAAAGAGTATATATTGGTGATCACTTCCGGTGTAGTCCTCGATCACTTCCCATTTTTCCACTCTGGCTGTTAGCCTCTCCGTGGCTAGGGTTATATGTTGGGACATCTCTTTTATTTAGTACATTCAAGTTGCTCCTGGCCATCATTTCTACCACTAATCGCCCTCTTGTGTCTGCATACGTCATTCCCCATTCCAACGCTTTACTGTTGAGTCACCCGCTACCAACACGTCCCTTTCTTCTCTCTGGCGCAGAAAGTCCTCCAAGTCTTCTAGTTTCTTTTTAAATTCCCCTATTGGTTCATTGGGGGTAAAATAACAGCTCACAAAAACAATTTCTTCCCCTTTTATCCATACATAGCCTCNAGTATCGCAAAAGTGAGTTTCTAATTTTTTTCCTTAAGACCCTACTTACAAATAAGAATCATTTAATAAGGAAACAAACCAAACTACTTACTAAAATATTTTAGTAAAACGAACACCGACACTGCTATGAAGTGATAAAGATCGCTAAATTTATTTAAGCGGACCAAAACGATTAAAATAAAGAAAACAACGTTTTTACCGACATCTTACGTTCTAACGTAACGATTTTAATGAAACTTTGTATATATCACCTATAGTACAATTGAAACAAGCATGTAAAATTTCAACCTGATACAAGCAAAAGTTTTTGTGAGTTGATGATTTATATTTTTTATTTTAATATTTAATTGGATTAATTTGCCGTCGGCGTTTGAAATCTTTTTTGTTCTATACAACCATCTGCTTTAACTATAAATTTATCAATAACTTTTTTCACAATATACAATACATTATTTATTGAAAGACGCTCACTTCAAAGATAATAAAAAGCTTTTCATTTAATTTTAACTAAACTCCGCTAGTAAAAATAGTTAGTTACTTATAATTTTGTCTCTTTTCTAACTCCACCATGTATAAGCAGTTATTACTGTGATTTTATAATTTATATTAAATGAAAAGCGTAAGGAACTTCGTTCCTATCGGGTGTCCCACGACTCCACACGAATTTTTTATTATTTAGCAAACGTCGGAAGGATGAAAACATTTTTGGGGAGGGGATAATTGTAAAGGAATGGATAAGTCTTTTATTACTTTTTGAGAGTGATTGGGTTCATGAATATGGGGATAAGTAGTGAGGAAAGGAATTGAGCAAAGAACTCTGATTTTTCGTCATCGCTCTTTACCCAGGACCGGTCAGGTTTTTGAAGGGGAGATGGGATTATCTTGTGTTTTAGGATTCTGCGGGTAGCATACCAATGGTATTTGTGTTCTGTGATTAGTTTATTAGTATAGTCTGTGAATCGTTGGGAGTTGTATGTCTTCAGTACTACAGTCAGTTGTCTAGTAAGTCTGTTAAAACTTGTTTGTCAGTTCGAGTCCTAGTCCGTTGCCATCGTCCTCTAGCTCGTCGTTTGTCTCTTATTAACGTCCGTATCGTTAGAGGTAGTTGTAAGTCTGTCGAAGTCCTTTGCTTAACAGGTCTTGTAGAGTCCCAAAAACTTGTCTGTATTGCCTCGGTCAAAGTTTGTGCTGCTATGTATATCTCGTCAGTAGTGCACTCCAATTTATAATTGTGAAGTTAGGTTTCCTAGGGGCAATTGGGTGGTTGCCCCTATTTCGCAATTGGATGAAAAAAAATCTTCCTTTTATATGGCACAGATCCCCCAAGTTTCATTAATTTATCTCAGACCTTTCAAAAGTTAAGAGAGGGGAGGGGGGACTTTTGGGCCACCTACTTTAAACCTACTTTTTGAAATTAAAACATTTTACGGTATTTTCTCTTTCTATGGGCTGATCCAACCATATATGCTTACGATCTAATGTAACATGCATTTTTGATTAAATGTTTCTCTATTTATTTTTTTTAAGTATTATGTAAAGCTTTGCTTTATCTTAGTATGTTAAGAGCAACTAGATTGTAAGGAAATTTTATAAGGTTTCTGTTCTAATTTTATATCTATAGCCTATTTATTGAATTTGCATGGATATTGAATCATTTTAATTATTACTTGGTACTGCTAGTATATCAATATTTAGTGTCAGAATTATTATTGCATTTTGATAAACTACATTTGTATTAAATCATCAAATATAATATAGTATTATTTAGTGACGTACTGTAGAAGGTGTATGTGATCTGCAGAAGGTCTATGTTCTCAAAATCTCTTCTACCGATTCTAATAATAATTTAACATAAGTTATCTTTTGATATTCAATTTTTTATGAAAGATATTGCGTTTCCTGGGTTTCTATTAGAAAAGTTATTCAAAAAATAGTGGGTGTGTTAACCATGTTAAAAAAGGAATATTGTACTTAAATTAAACGTTTCTTTGATAATTTCATTTTCTTAAATTAAACGTACATACTACTTTTACAATGGTAAATGCCATCATGATGGCATTGGGGAAGTTATTGAGAGCACTCAAACCAGGTTATTATAGGTTTAATTCCTAGTTGCAGAAATATAAAGCATTTTATTTGTGATAAAAGAAGAATTTACTCATCGGATGCATTACTACTATTGTTTATAAACAAAATTAGAAAAGCTCATTAGCTTATCAGTGTAAATCAACGTTGCTCTGGAAAATTTAAAGCTTTAATAAATTAGTTCTTTAACTCGAAAGATTCTATTTTAGTTAATGAAAATTAGCATAAAGATTCAATTTTACTTGAAGATAGTGGAAATTTGTAATTTCAAAGCAGTTTTGTAACTACTTTAAATAATAAACTAAAAGTTTAAATGAATCGTGAAAAATGTGTCTACTATTATAAAATGTTAACAATGTAATTAGCAATTCAACAAACTTGAATTAAATAAAAATAAATGTGTATGTATCAAGCATAATAAAACCCATATACGAGTATAATAAAACCAACTTTAAATCAAAATAGATTTAAATATATTTTTCTTTATAAATATTTGCCAGACTTAGAAAAGAAATAAATAAATCAAAACCAACATGGAAGTAAAAGAAAGCAGAATATGTATCTCAATATATCAAGAGATAGATGCCGCTGTTTTCCCAAGGGTCCAGTTTGTTCTTAGAGCGAGAAAGTAATTTTTTTTCCAGAGCCAGAAGAACGCGTAATGCGACAGAAGTATTGTGTTTCCTTAAAAAAATTATCATTTTTTACTCGTTCACATCTGAGCACACGAGAGTGCGCAAGGCCAAGTTCTAGTAAGCATGCACAGTGCATCTTTACTTGAACTAATTCACCCGGTCTTTCTGATGAGCTTTTAAAATTTTACACTTGGATTAAGCTCAATAGCTAAAAGTACTGTAAGCTTTTTCTACTTTCTTTAGTTAGAAATTAATTTTATCTTTTTTTATACATATTATATATACAGGGCCGTAAAAAACATAATGTAACCACCTTAATTACATTCTTGACGCTAAAGCGCGAGGAGGGTTTTGGGTCCTTAATATACTTACCCATTCTTCTCTGGCCTGCAACTTCTTTTAACTCAAAAAATCTTTAAGTTCTATTCCAAATCCTGTATGTCTGCATATTATTTAGACGTCCCTGTCTTCTTCATTCCTCCACACTCTTATGCAGCAGCTTCCTTGACCTTTTTTTCCCCTCATTCTTCCGTTTTACGAGAATTAATCAAGAGTTTTGGACAAATTAAGATCATTTTGGAAGCTATTTTCATTTTAACATATACGTGAGAGTCACGAAAGAAATCGCCCCCCTCCCCCTCACTCTCTCTCTCATACACACACGCGCGCGCAGGGTCATTATCCCCCCTAATAAAACTTTCCGCTCAAATATACGCGAAATATATATGTCTTTGTTAGTCTGTCAATTATTACGGCATATACCTTGCACCCTATTACGTATTTAATTGATTTTTTTGCTTTTCAACCCAACATTTTCTAATTTATTTGCTTTTTATTTACTATTTTTATTTATTTTTTTTAAATCTTTGTAATATTATTTTTATATATTTTCATCATTATATTTTTGTTTTATTACACAAATAAAAGTATCAATTTAGTAATATTTAATGTGCNTGAAGGATTGTACATTATAGTAAATAGCTCATTTTCATTATAACCGAACATTTAATAATAACAATTACCCTGACTCAGCAAATAAATTAATTTAATTTTCTAATTCAATTTTTTTTTTTTTTTTTAAGTTTTGGTAGTTTTCATACTAGGGGAAGTTTAAATCAAATTATCATTATTAACAATGGGAGACAGACAGAGAAAAATAGAATGGGGAAGGCCCGGGTTCAAGTCCCGGTGCTGGAGTCTATTTTTCTCTGTCTATCTGCCATTGTTAATAATGATTATAATTTAATTTAAATTGATATTTAAGTTTCTACTAAAAAATGAAATTTTTCACAAATATCCTTTCTTTATATTATAGCTTGAAGCTTAAAGTGGTGAAACTTACTTTTGTTTTAAAATATCTGCAACTTATCATTCTTTATACTTTAATTGTTAGTAAGACGTAATTATTACCTCCTTAATTCTCGAATATCGAATAAAGGATTATTTATAGTTAACGATGCAGTGTTAAAAATTCAATAATCTTCATTTTATATCATCTGATTAAAGTTAATATGTTATATATTTATTCTTCTTTGTATGAGTGTATATATTATGTTGTTTTAAGTGAAAGAAATTNTTTTTGTTTTATTACACAAATAAAAGTATCAATTTAGTAATATTTAATGTGCACAGGTGGATGAAATTAATATGGGGCTATGAGTGGGCCCTTTTTGACACACCGTCCTAATTTTTTTTATTTTTTTTTTTTAAATTCGGATAAGTATACTTTTAAAGATATAGGTAAAATTAAAAATGCTCATGTAGAAAGAGAAAAAAGTGGGCGCAGAAGGTTAAAACTTACATGGCTACTATAATTATTGTGAACTACAATCTAAATTTCATTGAACTCAGACGAGTAGTTTATAAGACATGTTGAAAGATTGAATGACAAACTGACAGGACTTGTGATTAAGTGACACATGACCAAAACTGCTCCCTGATATCTGAAACGGATTTTTGTCTTGGAATGTTTGAAATCGGAGACATAAAACATTTTTGTTTATCAGAAAGATCGCATAGCTTCCTAAGAAGCAAAAAGGGGGAAGCAATTGAATAAAGTTGTAAAAGCATATTGCATCAATTAAGGACGTGATAGGATGCGATGAAGCTATGCGCCACACCAATTGGCAGACTATTTTCGACCTATTTCTATATTATGCTACAGCTATCATCTGGGTTTTATGACTTGATAAAATTATATTTATTATCTGCCGTCAAAAATTAGAAAGGGTGACATGTTGAAATTCTTGAAAATTTTATTATTTTTCAATTGATAGACAAGCCTGGTTGCTTCTTTTATTTTCAAAACAGACATAAATCAATAAGAAGTTGGTAAAATTATTCCAAGGGTGTAGGGAAGAGGGGAATCTTATCCCTTCTAAGAATGTAAATTAGTTTGGAGCTTCTACGGGACCTTCGTGGTTTGTCCTTCGAACCCCCTTAATAACCTACCCGGCCTTAGATAGATTAAAAATTATATCCTTGCTTTCAAAAATAAGTTGACACATATTATAAGAAAAAAATCAGTATTACCATTTATATTGCTCCAACTATGTTAATAATCATTTCTGAACACTTGATCCATAAGTATATTTGAATAATATGAAAGTAACAAATTCATTTATCGAGTAGAATCATATTAAAAATTAAATATTAGACTCTTTTATTTTCAAAACAGACATAAATCAGGAAGAATTTTTGTAAAATTATTCCTATATTTCTATATTGGAGCTAAATTTTTAGTTGCAGAGCTTATAAAAAAAGTTCATTCATTTTTTTAGAGCTGTAATTTCATATCAATAGTTAAAGTTTGCAATAGCCTTCGTCGTAAAGACACAAAATAAACAGAATGCAGTGACGAAGAGAGAAAAGAGGACACAACTATAAAAACAAATTTGAATAATAATTAACAAAAGATACAGAAAAATTGGTTATATTTAAGAACTTTTAATTTTATCAAAATGCATTAGTAGCCTAAATTGCAAATTAAACCATAATACTTTAACGGGGAACCCAAGATAGAAGGGGTGTAGTTCAATAACCAAACAACGTCTTCACACAAAATAACTGTATTTGCTACAATTGACCGGTTTCGGCTGTTCTAATGCAGCCTTCTTCATGACTTGCATTTTTAGAGTCTCCTTATAACCTACACAGATTATCTGAAGAAGGCTGCATTAGAACAGCCGAAACCGGTCAATTGTAGCAAATACAGTTATTTTGTGTGAAGACGTTGTTTGGTTTATGAACTACACCCCTTCTATGATGAGTCGCTATCACACACTGGAGAAAAACACTGTCGTGGAACCCAAGTCTAGAATATTCTAGGGGAGCAGTGTAGACCAGCGTTTAACATCTATTTTGATGCCGCGACTCTATAAATTACTCTTTAACATGTTCGCGACCCTACCCTGAATATTGCAAACTGCATACCCTAAAGATTGCAGGGATATCCATGGCTCCAAAGGCCTGAATGATACTAAAATCATTATTGGATTAGGGAGGAGAGACTGTAGGTAGGCCCACTGATAATCTTAATGCGGTTAATGGCATTGCATGATTTGTTTACTTTTTTATTGCGTCTGTTTTGAATTATATCACTTTTTGTATTATATGAATAAATCACCTGATAACTTCTATAAACTCTGGTGTAGCCCAAACGGCTCCCATCCAATGTTTGTTTTTCTCAACGGCCCCCGTCTTTCCCATGTTACCGTTTTTCCCAAACGGCTCCCGTCGAAAAAGGCTTCACGTGTGGGTAAATTCCCAAATTGCTCTGGTATTCATATCTTACTTTTTACGATAACAGTTCTATTAAAATGATTGGAGTTTGGATTTTACGTTTCGACGTCAACTTGAACCTAACGATTTACATGTTTTGACGATAGGATATCAAGGCCATTCGTAAGACAGTTATATTTAGTTCGTTCAAAATCTCTACCAAAATTACCTAAATCAAAGAAGGGAATCTCAGTATATGATTTAGATTTAGACAAAATTAATATTAAGACTTTGGCGGGTGTGAATTTTTTAATTTGAACTTTTGCTACATTCTCAAGAATGTAGCCGTTGTATTTATGTTGATGGTTCAAGAGTAATCCAACGTCTTTTTAATAGATGTTTACCTTCCATGTTTTAAACAACGGATACTATCTCCGTCTGATTTACTGTTTTTTGCCAGACATTAATTTACTTAAAACCGGAGCCGCTTAGGAAAAACGGGAGCCGAATAGGCAACGTCCATAAACTCATGTCGGCGGGCTGATGACCCTTAGTCGAACGATTAAAGAAGAGATTTTATTAATCCTCGTTGCAATAACCCTTATTTTACCACCTTATTTTTATGAACGTATCAAGTATTCGTACGTATCTTTCCTATTAACATTCCTTTATTCTAATCTATAAATTTATAGATATAATTTTATTATTACTTTAATAAAGTAAATTTTTATATTTTAATTCCATAGAACTTACTTTTATATATTATGTTTTTTTTTTAAGTATATTTTAATTGATGTCTTTAT
>KZ652015.1:98004-110343 GCA_001010745.2 Gerris buenoi
AATAACTTATCTAAATAAAACATATCTAAATAGTGACCGATAATTTTATCAAAACTAAAGTTCCAATTATTAACATTACATTTTTGATAGACTTCAAATAGATATAATAACTCATCTAAATAGTGACCGAGACTTTTATCAATACTAAACGTTATAATTATTAAGATAACATTTATGATTTACTACCGATAAAAGTAAAGGTTTGTTTGTTGATTTGTTAATCTTTATATAGATTTAATAACTTATCACACCAGATAATTGTTTAGTTCAGTTTGTACATCTCACTCGTTTCATAATTTGCCGCTTTGTCTTTTCGTTTCAAACCCCATATTCTAAAGTATAGTAATTATTTACTGTTTTATTTGTTACAATTTATTTCCTATTATGTCCTTTCATTATCTTTTCTATCTCTTCTAATATAGTATGTATGTAGGTACATGTTATGTGTTCAAAAAGAACAAGAGCCTAAGAAACGAAAATTACTTACAAAAAAGTAAAATCCCGACAAAACCACTTTACGTCAAGTCTCGCGTAAAATCTTGTGAAATTATTGCTTTAGCCAATTCTCCCTCTGTCCAAGTTAGTTCTTCTAGATCTAATTTATCCAGTAAAGTAGGTGATGTTGTTTGTCTGTCCCCTCTTTATTCTTTTTCCTTCACAAACTCAAACTTTACTTTCTGAAATCACTACACTTTTAAATTTTTAAATCATTCTCTGACTTGGTAATAACGCAGCATGTAAATATAAAGTTGTATACAACACTTCATAAAATGTTATATACTCCTTATACTTGCATAATATTTGTGTATAATAACAAGAGTTCTTTTGGGATAAATATTTCTCCGTAAGTCAAGTCATTTTCCCGGGACAAATCTATCTATAATTCGAAAAAATGTATGTAAATAAATATGATTTAACTGAAAATAAAAAACGAATAGATACAATGTTGCTAACTTTTTAAATGTTTTTAATAATAGATGAATTAAATGAAATATTATTTTGTATTCAGTATCACTGTGGACTGTGGATATAAGAAAGTTTTATTCGACTTTGTTCGACCGATTTTTGTTAACATATTTCTAATAATTATAATTAAATGATATAATTATGGCAAACTGTACTGCTTAAGAAAATAATTACTGCAGTCAGAATCACTTTCAAGGTTAATTTAGTCAGCCGCCTGTGGCCGATTTGGCATTAAACAGTGGCATCTTTTGGCTTCCAACCAAATTCCCTTTACCGGCCGCCACCAAATTAATTTTAAGCTTAGGAAAAATGTTTTTTCCAATTAATGAGTCGGAAATATTTTAAATGGTAGTGTTACGGCACTACGCCTGATATTTTGACCTATAATAAACTAACCTGAGAACTAGTTTTCGAAGAAAAGCTGTGAGGTCATCGTACTTCTGCTAAATATAAAATTGTAGGCTGTTTCTTTTTTATATTTAATTTACTAAAAATGTTGCTCACGTCTGAAATATTGAGCCTATTTGTAAACTATTGTCTTATAAAACATTAACAATTTATTAGTCATATTAGTTATTAGTACAACTTGATCTTTTAAAAAAAATACTACACTTGTAACCTGAGAACAGAAATGTAATGTATAGTATAGAATAGAGGTTCGAGTAGCCGAAACGTTGCCACATAGCATGAAAGGTAATTGTCTTCTTCTTCCTACCCTTTAAGGTCCAAACATATGACAATTAACAATTTCAATCTGTTGTTTTTTCTTCTTATGTTGCTATTACCTTAAAGATGAGCTTTTTATGATTTTAAATATAGTTTAATAGACTAGGCCTAAAAACAAAACTAGATAATAAATGTATTATCTACTTGATTTAATGCTCTCGTGATAATAGAGATCAGGGAATGGTTTCCTACGATGTCCACTGATAGTGTGATAAGACCGTTAAGTAATAAAATATTCACTCTAAATGGTTTTACGATCATAGACTGATTATTTTCCAAGCACGTCTGCTAAATTTATTCCCTTTAAATGATCAATTTTCCTTTGGTCTCTTTTACTCTACATGGTTTTGATCGCAAGGGTAAAAAACAGCCAGGGTTCATTTCGTCTCCTTAATATATCGTGTGGGAAAAAGTAGTATTTACTCCAATTAAAGAAAAATAGACATTTATAATGCTTATTGATCGTCAACTTTGTCGTCAATTGACCAATATCTCCAAATCTGAGGCTCTCTAGATTTGGAAATATTTAGTGGTTGCAGCGCACCACCAAAACGCTCAAGAGTCAAGAATGGATTTTGGCATGTGCATAAATTGTGTTAATTTCAAATATGATCCACAAAATATTGGTAAAAACTACTAATTTTAAAGTACCATTTATCAAAAGTTTATTTTAAATTTTAAAAAACAACTTTATTGTATATAGATTCTTTAGAGCATGTGGTTTTATAAATCAATTCCAATGAAATTGTATATATTTTGTGTGGTCAAAACTCAAGGCTAAAGCATCAAATTAACATTTAAATGTTCGTATCTGGGGAACCAGTATTGCCCTTGGTATATAGTGTTACATTTAATATATAGTCTTTAATCGTCGATAGTTATTTTGTTTAATAATTATGTGCAATACGCCTCTAAATATCCAACTTCTATTTTCCATCAAAAGAGGAATAGAATGATTGTTGCTATTTATATTGATGAAACTCCCAATCCTATTAGTAACTTGAACTTCAATCTATTATCATTGTATTGCAATTGTTTTTCTACCCTTAACCCTCTCAATTTGTATTTATCGAATTATCCTTAAAAGTGTATTGTCACAAATATCTAATATCAGCAGTAGATGAAGTGTGTATTGAGTTCATTTTGTTATAGGTCAAGGGTTTCGATGGTTTTGGGAAAAAATACTCATCAAATTTTATTTTTAGAATGCATTATAGAATAAATCGATCACATCGATTCTTTTATACTAGNAATAAGAAATTATATCAGATACGCATACGCATGCGTGTCTTTCAGCCCATCAGGCTGTCGTGTAGTAAGAACGCTGTCTTAATTCGCCATTCTCTAGTCTACAGTGGTACGAAAAACATAGAACATAGTATGCAGAATAAACTCAGTAACTCTGCACTGATCGCGTCTTTATTTGATATATATGTATGTATGTGTGTCAATAAATAGAGAATTTATTATTCTTTATTTTGGTATTTTCAATAATCCAGCGCTTCAGACAAATAAATTAGACGCAGTTCGACTGCCCACGGGGTCAAGTACAGTGGAAATTATGAAAAAAATATTTTCAGCCAAGACCACGTGAAGTGTTGCCAATTTTTTTCTGTTGTCTTTAAATTTTAGTTTTTGTCATCACTAGTTTTAAAGGGAAAATAGTTTTAGTCTAATAAAGCAATTTTTCAAATTAGAAACCAGTCTTAGTCTACAATGGAAATGACGCTTTTCAATATAAATAGAATATCTGTTTTTCCTAACTTAGCGTTTTTTGTTTAGCTGCGTTAGTAAAGCAATTTTTACCATCTCGTATAAAAAGAAAATATTGTGATTGCGAACATTTGACTTTGAGATTTTGATAGATTTACTCGTTTTGAGGTCCCCTGAGTCCAAAAAAAGTGGTTTTTAAAAAATGTCTTTCTGTCGTCTGTGCAGACGTCTGGAGCCTAAACTACTTGGCCGATTTCGACGATATTTGGCATACATGTTCAGAAAATCATACCCCGAGCCGAAATCGAGAAATAAATTTTAGCTCCAAATTTAGGGGTGCTCCCCAAAAACTGAAAAAAAACGTGAAAAACAATTATTTCTCGAAAACGGTTCCGACGAGTTTGATTAAAAAAATTAAAATGTAGTCCATTTAAATACGAACCTAACGATATAAGCTTTTCCCGGGAAAAATCTAGTTCCTGAGAAAATTGCTTAAAACGCAGACAGAGAGAGCCCGGGTTCGATTCGCCGCCCAGGAGAAGTTATTTTTATGATAAAATGTTATGAAATATTCAATAATAATTAAATGTACATACAAAAACTAATACATAAATGGAAAAACATTGGGCCCAAGTGATTATGAACTCGTATATGAGAAAGTTTGTCTGAGTTGTCTCTGACCGATTTTTTTCCTTAATTGGGGATCGAATCTAGTTACAGGCAGTTGGTTATTTTCCATAAAAGCTGAACATTAGGCTACGGTTACACTGGATGCGTTATCGGACGACAAATGGTCGGGCGTATTCTGCTGAACATATAAAACAACCGTGAGTGTGTGTTTAAATAAGAAATTATATCAGATACGCATACGCATGCGTGTCTTTCAGCCCATCAGGCTGTCGTGTAGTAAGAACGCTGTCTTAATACGCCATTCTCTAGTCTACAGTGGTACGAAAAACATAGAACATAGTATGTAGAATAAACTCAGTAACTCTGCACTGATCGCGTCTTTATTTGTAATGGTATTACTAGCATATGAGAATTTGCATCAACATTAGATATTAATTTGTGAATATTAAATTAATAAGAAGGACAAAAAAACTAATTTATTATTTTTACTTAAACTATTATTATAATAGGTGAATATTAAGAAAAAAAAATTGAATTAATAAAGATGGTATATAATAGGGCAAGGGCTATGGCTGCTACAACTAACTTCTTTGAGGAAGAACTTTTTTTCTGAGGAGGGTCTAAGCCCCAATGGCATTGCCAAAGATATTTAAGTATAAATTAGGTAAAGTTAAAAACTCTAAACTAACTTGATACAAGGGGCCAGACAGAATTTTTTATCCAAAAAAAACTTATTACTTTGGTGGGAATTTTAATCAGATTTGCATGCGACATTGTTTTCATTCCTCTTGTTTTAAATAGTTGCTTTAAATCAATTAACTAAGAAGTTGACCTTTATTATTTTATAAGAAAAGTGGAAAACATGGTGACCACGTTATAATACCAAATATTATTTTTAAGCATTAGTGTAGGATTGTTCTAATTTCATATTTATAAATTTTAATGGTAGTTTAAATTCATATTGCCTTTTTATTTATATTCACTCATAATGCAATGCCCTAAACCTTGACCTCCTCAAAGGGCTGCTACGACACTTATATGGGCGGGTATGCCGAGGAAAGCTAATAGGTGACACCCTCTAGTATTATATATTATAATATTTAAATATGTATATATTACTTACTTTTTTGGCGTTTAGCTCTACTAAATGGTGCAGGCTTTGGCTTGTATCATGATGCCTCCAGTCATTCCTTTTTTTCGCTACTGATCTCTACCCTCAGATCTGTAGCACTTTTAGATCTCTTAAAACCGAGGTATGCATACTGTCTCATTGTCGACCTCAATGTATTTTCTTGGGCATATAGTATCTTTTTTGGCATCCTGCTATCCTCCATGCAAATCTTATGATTTCTTTACTTGTCAAGCTACTACGATCGATTTCTAAATGTGTAGGGATCCTTCACTCACCGTTTTCTCACATTGGTTCGCATATCTGTTTTTCAACTTTGCTTTACTATACTTTATATAAATGTTCTTTCATTGGCTGTTTTAGAGGTCCTAGACTCGACAACGTACGTCATTATAAGGCCGTAAAAGTGTCCTATAAAGTCTTACTTTGGGTTCTCTTGTCAACAGTCGCTATTTATTACCATCAGCGTTAACCAACCTGTATAACATTTTTATTATTTATATTGACTCCAAAGTATTTAAAATCGTTCACAATGTCAATCGTTGACTCCTACAGCCACAGCTCCTAATAATCATCTCCCTCCAGTTCAATCGGTGTTCAAAATTTCAGTGAATCCTGAAAAGTTCCACGCTATTAGTGCAATATCCTCAGCATATACACGAGCTTGTTTTGTCATGCCTATGCTGATTCCTCTTGGCTGCTTATCTTGTATTGCTTTGTGTAGCGCTAGATTGAATAACGTAGCTTCCAGAAGGTTCTCTTGCCAAACTCCAGTAGTCACTTTGAAAGCAATGCTTATTTTGCCCTCTACTATTATTTTAGCTTTACTTTTCACTCGCGACATCCATGCTGTTCTTACACGCTTTGTTGGAAGCCCTAATTCAATTAAAATGTTGTGCATATTGTTCCTGTCGACACTATCAAAGGCTTGCTTAAATCCTCAAACAACATTGAGGGATTTCTGTTATATTCATAGGATTTTTCTAAAATTTGACGGATCACACGATTTAAATATATAACTTTTTGAAATTCTGCGGCCAAGGCTTTGGCTCCCTGATTGAAAGCTTCGATTTTAATAAATATTTAATCTAATTTTATTTTAGACTTGTATTCCCAATCGAACAACCCTATTATTAGACAACAATGTTTGGTTTTTTATGCATTACACATCTATCAACACGATCATTACTGTGTCTTTCTCGAAATCAACGGAACTTGTTAAACGTTTCGTGTCTGAATTTATGAGCTAGCGAAGTTACTAAGACCTTTCGGAGACATTGATCGACTTTATTATTTATTTAAGTGCGGTTTTATTTATTTAATAAAACCTTATTCTATATGTGGCTCGTGTAACATTGACATCACCAGAACAAAAAAATTAAATAATAATAAAAAAAATCGACCTTATTAAAAGTTATAAAAGGTAGTAGATAGTATTAATAAAGATTATTATAATTGTAAAATTTTAATTAGTTATCAAAAATACAGAATTTTCTGACCCTCCAACTGATTTTAGAAAATGTTTTAGGTTATTGATGATATAATACATTTTTTTTTTTTTTTCATGATAATTCTAATTATTGATTTCCTATTAATTTCAATACATATCTTCTTTCAAAAGAATTAATTTAAATATATCCTGTAGCAAGAGCGTATATTGCAGAAGTATTTATTTTTCTAAAAATAGGAATAGACTAATGGTACTCTAAGGTCTAAAAATTTATATTTAGATTTTTGTGATTATTCTTCAGTAAAGGTTGTAAAAAAAATTTTTGATAACACTTCTTGTTCGTGCTTACTTTTCCTAACAGCTGAGATTATTATTAATCTTCTTCTCACATTTATCCTTTATATTTATGTAGTATTAAACTTTTGAAGTTTTACAATATTCTTCTAATCCTAATAATAATTATTATAATATTTCGAGCTTAGGTTAGAAAATACTATTGGTCTTCACTTTTAGATCGACCTTCTGATGAAAAATATTTAACTTTAATTAAAATCTTCATATTTAAAAATTCCTGTATTAATTAAAATATGCCTATTTTAAAATTTCTATATTAATTAAAATCTTTTGAGCACATTGCTTCCTCGCTCACAATATAATTTGTTTAATAACACTTACATTTTGAAATCCATCTTATTACACTTAATATATTCATGTGACCATTCGTCCAGTGATAGGAAGCTATGTGTCTCTTATTCTCTAGCATTTACTTTTATACCGATTTGAGATTGTGTAATTCTACCATTAATATAAGGTGGCAATTTTAGTTTTAGCTGGATTTTATGATGGAGTAGATTCGTGACAGTTCAAGTATAAATGAGACGGTAGGTTAGCGAGATGCTGTCAAATAAAACAAAATGTGTAGGTTTATGCTAACGTTTCGCTACATTTATAAGCATCATCTGAACAAGAAAACAAAGTTAGAATAAAAATAAAATAAATTGGTAAGGCGTGAAGTCTCTATTTTTTCGAGTGACATGAATTATCCGCCATCTTGGATTTCCAGTAAATCAGATCGAATTGCTAATCTTATTTTTTTATGGCCCAGCAGACCGCACATTTTGCATATTTTTCTATATTTTTAGTAATAGCGGAAGTACGGTTTAAGGGGGGGGGGGGACACGAAAAATTTCAATGTTTTTTGACAAAATGGCGCCGAAAATTAAACATTAACCCTAAGTGGTATATATATTTGTAATCTACTCTTCAATATCTTTCATTTGATACCCCACTCAAAATTGTAAAAAAACATTTTTTTTGCACGATGTGAATTATCCGCCATTTCGGATTTGAACAGCTGATAATTTTGAGTTCGCTATATTTTTCCTGTGTGCGCGTTAAAACGATCTTTTATACTGGAAAGTTTCGTGTTTTTATCTCTTTTGTTTCAAAAGTTATTGGAACCGTACAGAGTGACAGACAGACACAGGAACGAAACTATAAGGGTTTCTTTTTTTTGGTTTTACCAACGAAACCCTAAAAAGGTCAAGGTTGATTCTACGACATGTTATAAAAGAATCTATTAATGGATTTTATTTTAATGTTAGGTTATTTTGTTCTCTTTATCTCTCATACGTGTAGTTGCTTCATATTGTTTGATAAATAATTATATCAGTGTTTATTAGACACTGTTTGACACTACGTTTTACCTCATACCATTTTGCCTAGTTTCCTTTTTTATTTATTTTTCCATCTAACCGGTTTTCTTATCAGTACTTAATACTGCTTGAAGATAAAAGTTTCTATGTTTTAAAAGTTTGTTCTTTAATCCTTCTTACTACCCAAATAAATAATTTATCCTCCTTTTAATTTGGTTTACATACTTGTATTTTGAAAGGTGGACAAGGCATGAGGCTGAAGGCGATTGAAAAGGTAATTATAAAATATTAAAAGTTTCTTTTTTTGGGGTAGCGTTTATAAGGTTTCTATAACTAGTTTTTCTTGAGAAAAATGGGAGTGAAGCGGTACAGGACAGTAGTAGTCCTTGATAGAGGAGATTGGAGCCACGTTATTGGTCAGGCCCAAGTAAGGGCCTGTTAACTCTACAGCCCTGTAAGGGTTGTAGAGTTAAATCCGCGTTAATCCGGACACTCGGTAACCCGGAACCTTCTATAATCCGGACGGTCCTCCATAGAGAATGCAAGCCTTCAACAATAAATATTATATCACAAATCAATTACGATCATCACTTCTTACGTTTATTCTCGCTGACCCTGGGCAAAATGAACTGAAAAGTGTAAATTTAAAAGACATTTTTAAAGACGTTTTTCAATATGGCTAACTGATGGAAACTGATGAATGTATTTAAAAGACATTTTTAAAGACGTTTTTCAATATGGCTAACTGATGGAAACTGATGAATGTACAGAGCATGCATGTTCATTCTCATACATATGCATTTTTTTATTTCGTTCATGCTGTAAATTTAAATGACCCATGTAATGTTAGTACAATTACAGTACTCTTACCTACTTTTTTTTTTTTTTTTTTTTTTTTTTTTTTTTTTTTTTATAAAATGCTGTACGATATTTTTTAAAAACCTCACTAATCCGGACGATTTGTGCCTGAATTCTACAGGATTAACGGGGTCCTACTGTATAACTAATTCCTCTGAAGGTGAAAATTACTGTGTGTGGAGAGAAACCATTTATAGATTTTATAAGAAACTAGCCAAGTAATGATATAATATAGAATAATAGAAAAATTCCACCTTCTCAGCGTTATCTATGCTTAATTAGGGGTTAAATTAAGAAACATCCGGTCAAAAATTATTCTTGATAAAATCACGAAACAATACATTAGAACTCCCGTTACCGAAAAGGTTAGGGATAGAATTATTAACTCATTTATTTATTTGTTTCATAGAAAAGCTTTATATAATAATAGTTTCAGATTATTCCGTTGTCTCTCTGGTTACTGTGAAGCATCTAAAATGTTTCCGTTCTCATTAGACACTGTCATCGATGAGATACGTCGTTAAATATCTAGGGTATAAGGTGGCTGTGTAAAGTCCGTCAATCTGTATGTTATTATTAATAGATAACTGGGAGCCAAGCTGTAAATGTTAGTTTTATATACTACTCATATATAAATAGGTTTTTCTCTCTATAGAGGCCAAGGGTGCGTTGCCACACTCCCAACGGTCCCCCCTTAGCGTCAACTCCGTTCAAAATAAAATGAACTCACCCACTTAAGCATTTATGAAACTTTTGCTAAATAAGCATCGTATAAAATAATTAATGTCTCTTGTTTTTTTGTTTTGTATTTATGAAAATTTTGTTTATCTTCAACTTCAGGTTATAATTTATTCATTTAATTTCAACAGCTTCCTCTGACAAAATATTTTTCTGTAATCATATCCCTATTAGTATTTGATGAAGTGGTTTAGGTTATTTATAAACTTTGTCGATATTTTACCACAAACCTTTTTTGAGTTTTTTTTTTTATAAATAAAATTCGTTTAAAATTTAATGATTTAAAAATCTCCATTCGTTTTATTAATAATATAAAGAACTTATTATTTATGTTATACGAGCCCTTAGGCCTGTGGCAACGGGTGTAATTTAATATTTTGAGAAAAAAAGTATAATTAAGTATATTAATTTAGATATGTATTTAGAGAGAGAGAAACACAATATCTTTATTAAATAAATCATTTGTGAGGCTGCTCTTTTATAATGAGTTGCTAGTACTCAGCTTACTAATCAATCTCTTACAGACAATAATTCATTAACAAGTAGCAATAGATTTACAAAACATAATGTATATAGTAATTAAAATACACAGTCAACTTAGTAAAATAACTTAAAATTAAAATAATACAAATATAATAGACTTACAAGCTTGTTTAAAAGGAAATAAACAAATAGTCAGATAAAGTAAATGATAATTATTATCCATGTATATGATTATTTAGGATACCTAAAGAGAGTAACATTAAAGCCGGGTCTGAAGCCGCAATTTGGATGACTTAAAGACTGCCAAATTCAAGAAATTGATTCCATCTTCCAACTTCAGAGATATTTGTCTGGGATATTGCCGATATTGCCGAGATATTGTTTTGCAGGATTTTTTGAAGAGGGCTTGACAGTATTTAACATAATAGACTTCACTTCGAGAATATTATTTTTCATAAATATGGCCATCCACAGTTTAAACCAAATGACATGTATTGGACTTTAATTTGGTTTAATTAAACATACATTTACTTTAGAATTAACAGAGTTATGGCCGGTTAAACCACCTTGACCTCCTTAACTCTCCCCCCCCCCATCCCTATTATACGATATTTTGGTTTAAGAATTAGGGACTTCGAAGTAGCTTATTTTCGTTTGGACGTTATAATGCATTCGTTTGTCTCACATTATTACAATGAACGGTTTAACAGTTAAAGCCCAAAAACCTTTATAAATGGGCGCCATATAGAATTGGTTAGTTTTTAGGGTTTTGTAGAAACTTCTCAAAATCCTTATGCCGAGGGTGATGTGTCAGTCCGTCCGTCGCTCTTTGGTTCGGCTGTACACCAAGTGCGCCGGGAAAGGTCGGGTTACGGTAGAAGTGCGCCAGCCCCTTTTTGAAAGGTACGGTCGAAGTGCGCCGGGTTAATTCCATCTATTGAAACAGGTAGTCCGCCCTCTAACCACCTTCTGAAGGCCTAATCGTTGTCAATATTCCCATATACTCAATATAAAGCAGTTGGAAGTTACTTTTAACAAACTATTCAGAGTGATATGGCGATCATTAGCAAATCTCAGAGCATAGGAGAATCTGTAGAGTATTCTCGTAAGAACAAAATCCAAATTGAGCCAGAAAATACACTTTAATTTGTGAATATTTAAAATGAAAAAAAAGCAAGAATAAGGACTAATCGTTGTCTGCTGGTCGGTGTGGGTCGGTAAGGACCTTACCTTACCGACCCACACCTCAACAAACTTGATACTAAAAAGGGAAAAACTAACAATCTACCTAATCGTTATCAATATTCCCCATACTCATTATTAAAGCGATTTGAAGTTACTTTAAACAAACTGCTCAGAATGATACGGCGATCATTAGCACATCTCATTGCATAGAAGAATCTGTAGAATGTTCTCGAAAGAACAAAATCCAAATAGAGTCAGAAGATACACTTTAATTTGTGAATATTTAAAATGAAAATAAATACACAAAATCAAAATAAGTTATAAACATAGGAAATTTAAAAAAAATAAAAATACGAAAAATAGTACAATACGCGACTAGTGCGGAAAGTAGCATTTTGCATGCGAGTGTGGAATTTGAACCCGAGCAACAGCGAGGGTAGTATAAAGCCACACGAGCAAAGAAAAATGCAGTTTTCACACGAGTTGCGTACCGTACTTTATCTAAAATTGTTGGATTTTAATAATAAATGCAGAAAAAAAGTTAATAAACATCCTGTATGTAAGCTCGTATTTCTCTTTTGATAAAGATGACTTCAATTCGTTAGTTGTATTTTGTGCCGAATTAATTATTTCGGAAGGCGTATTATTCTCCTCATATTCGTCATAATCACTTAAATCACTCATTGATTTTCACAAAAAACTCGATACAAACAGTTAATTTTATTTAATAAACATCAAATTAGTTATGTTAAATGTAAACAAACTCGCTAATCGTGTGTAAAGTTGAAGAATTCTTCTTCTTTTCG
>KZ652015.1:112350-152319 GCA_001010745.2 Gerris buenoi
CACGTTCCGGCACCTTCAGAAAAAAAATCATAATTACATAACGGGTATGCTTTATCATCTACAAAACCCTTTAAAGTACTTGGACGCAAGTACTTCCCTGTGATTTTTTTGTTTTACTATGGAATGTATTTATATAAAATAACACCTTATATATTATACCATCATTAATATTAATGCAATTTCCTTTGATTCATTACATTTTGTTAAATAGCCTACGGACACTTTATGTCAGCAACTATATTTGAGTTCCCTTGCTTCAACTGAACAAAATAAACTTAATTCAGATGTCGGTTTGATCGATTAATAGGTTCGAGTTTGAAAATCAATATTGCTGAACGTTTGGCTCGAAGTAGAGAAGATATTTTTCAAGAGCTTTGCTGAAGAGCTCTATAAAGACATCCACTTAAGATTACACTGAGAGGAGGTCAGCCGCCTTCCCTCCTTTTCATAATAAAGTTTGCCACTAACTTCAACGACATTGTCAATTTTAAACCTTAAAGAAGAAAATTAGCTGATCTGTCATTTTAAAGCGAAAAATCAGGCTGAATGGAAACATTTTTATCTTTGAAATTTCCTATCTTGATTTATTTCTGAATTGATTACGGCACTGACCTAAGAAAATGATGATGCAGGGATTAGAATATGATGTAGATAAGATGAAGATTCTATCTGATGATAACACTTAAGATTCAATTACTAATAAATTTGGTAAATTAGATGATAAAATCAAACTTAAAGTTTAGATGTTCAGAGATAAAATTTGAATCCAAGCACAAACTCAGTCAGAGGAAGACTACTGGGTAGAAAGGTAAAGGGTAGGAGGGAGAGATAGTAAATTGAGCGAATTTAACAAGAACTATAAAAAGCAAAACTAGATCACCCAGGTGGCCGGAAGGAAGCAATCAGCAGCATACTGAAAACTTGAAAACGCCTAGTATAAAAATAATAAAATCGGCTGTAAAAATAGATGGTACAGAACCTAATAAAAATTAACAGGAGGTCGATAAGTTTTCATTTATAATACAACTGGCCGTTAAGCCCGTGGCAACGGGCAGAATAAATATGGTTGAAAAAAGAGCTGAGAGATAATTAGTTATAATTAAAATAATTTAATAGATATTTACTGTTTAAATAGTAAGTTTTATGCTAAGAAATTCATTATAGTTGAATGGCTCAGCGGTAGAGTTGTTGCTTCATGTGCTGGAGGTCACTGGTTCTAACCCAGCTTATGTCTCATCAATTTTTAACGTAATAAATAATTTAGAGCTGAGTCGCCGTCGCCCGTCGTCGGGACACAACTCGATTATATAAAAGATATTTTGACGACAGGTGGGCTGAAGTTTCAATAGATATAAAATATGACGCTCTTAAATATCGTGCAAGAAAGTTAGAATATTATAGGAGGTAGATTGGTTTTCACTTGAATTCATTGGAGTACTGTATATTTCGCCGATAGAATACTACCTATATACTTTCTAAACTGTATATAAAATGATATATGGTATCTGAGCTCATAACGGACCTTGGTGATCAAAATGGATTAATTTTTCATAATTTCACACCTAAATAAGACCTTGGTAATCAAAATGGATTAATTTTTCATAATTTCATACCTGAATATCCATCTACCTTATCAATTAGACTAATGTATACTGATTTTCTCCAGGTCATGGAAAAACATACAAAAGTCGATTTGTGGGTTCAATGCCCAAAAAAAAACCAAGAAGCAAATGTTTCCACAAAAAAGAGAAAAAAAGAATATTTTTTTTAAATTTTGATTTTATATTCTTAAACTTTGTATGCAAAATTACTTGTAATATTTAAACACATTATGTGAGTATGTGGAAGTTAAATTAAAATTTACTGTTTGTATTTTTCTGTGATTAAACAAAGGGCCAATATGAAAGACAGATTAATTATGTAGAACCCCTAATGGGTTGGTTTAAGTATGTAATACCAATGAAGCATAATATAACTTTCTATCCATTAAAGAAATAAATTATTAAACCTTTGTTTTTAATATACATGAATACATTAATAAATATCATTCATTATACATGCAAAACACTTTTAATTAAAATATCATGGCAAGACTTACGAAGTCTTGCCATATTACTAACTCACGGATAATGTACACACAGACACTCAGAATTTATATTTTTGTTAATTGTTTCACATATTTTTTACTTTCACCCTGGACAATATTAATATAATTAAAATACTAATAGAAACAATAAATAAATAAAAACAGGAAAATCAGTATAAAAGTGATAAATTCTCTACAAACATGTGTTAAACTTTATTTTTTTTTTTTTTTAGAAGAGCCTACTTAAAATATTTTTATAGTGACTTGCTCTGTACTGCTAATGAAAATTTGAGAGCTAAATGTTAGGGCAATAAAATATCCAATTTTGTTCGGGATAAAAGCTACGGCTTTTATTTCTACGAAGATTTACTTCTTAAGCTTAGACGCTTCGTACAAATTTACAACCTATCTGCTGCAACCATTCTAGACAATTTGCAGTAAATTATATAAACAAATCATGGGTAAATTGCCATGTACTCGACAGCTAAGGAAAAATATTGCACATAAATATTATAACACTTCTCGGTTAACAAAACATAAATAAAACTTAAGTCATCCCACTAAAGCAAAATAGACTACCAATAAGTGTGGCACATAGCTTCTTCGAGCATAATGATGTTTTTTTTTATAGGACCATTATTGTATAATTAATGTAACTGCCCTTCTTTTTGAAATAATCTGTCACAAATTCTTTGTTTCTTTACACGAATTGGATCAATTGAGCAATACTTTAGTTGAGATGGTTATGGGACGATCTGTGGACTGTACGTTTGACAAACCATCAAAATTTCTTAAAAATCTAATTTGTACTTATACGTTTAAGTGCACATACCTTTTTATTATTAATACCTAAGATATTGGTGTTAATAATAAAATAAATTTGTGCGCATGTGGAAGAGAAACCAATGGATGCAGAAGGTTTAAACCTCAATATTATGACAATTTTGAACTACTACCTAAATTTCATTGAAGAGTTGGACTGACTGTCAGACAGATATGGGCCAACAATAATTCCTGATGACTGAAAATTATTTCTTTATTTTTCCGTTCGGAGTAATAAAAAAAATGTTTCTTCCAACGATTCTTCCAACTTCCCTTCTTCTAGCGATCTTATAGATTACGTTGCTTTCGGTAAGCTCGGATGCATTCTAATGAGGGTAAATAAAAAGTAAGGAGATTTATAAAGAAGAATACTAAGTTTTTTTTTTTATTGCCTGTCACAATTAAATAAATTATTGAAGTTATAAGCTACACATATGTATTGTTATTTGGACGGTGACTTACATGATAAAGGTATTTACTCCTTTTGGCATAAATGATTTGATTCAGAGTATGAATAAGGAAAATATTAAAATAACAAGGGAGTAAAAAATAGGAAAAATAATAATTAAACAGAATTCATAATGGTAATAATAAGGTGTAAGTTGGGTGATAATTAATTATTAATAAGTAATCCCATATTTAGTAGATCTCAGGGCCACTTCCTCCTCAGTCGGCGAGGAGGGTTATCAGGAATGGATTGGGAAGAAAGGAGTTCTACTGAGGGATTGCGGTCATTTAATAAGGACTCCGGACGGAATTTCGGAATCTGAATATAGATAGGTAACGGACAAAAGGAATATTGGGATTATTGTGGAGGGTGAGGTTAGATTGATAGAAAAGAGCATTGGTGATTTTACGAAGGATTTTTGATTGAAGAGTATATTTGATAGTCGACGGGAGTTAAAGTCTTGGTGCTACCTTAAACCTCTAAACCATACGTCCAAGTCGATTTAAAACTGATGTGTTATAAATGAGGATTTTATTAATCATAGTAATTTTGGACCTACGATTTAGAAGACGAAGCAGTAACTTGTAGCGTCTTGAGATGTCAGTACGTTTAGCCTTCGAGCTAGGTGAAGGCCAAGGTAACGGTCAGTGCTAGATTGAGAAATGAGGACTTGGTTAAAAATGACTGAAGGAGAGGTGCTATGTCGAAAAGTATAAATATGACATGATCACTTTTCTCTTCGTTTATCCGTATCATCCATTTTTGTGACTAAGGTTCGAGAAAAAGAAGGTGACTTTTGGTGTTTATAGTTGCTATTTGAAGGCCTTAGTGAACTTATAGGATTGCTTTGACATCTGAGAAGGTGACAAGACAAAGACTGAAAAAAGGGTGTTGAGGGATATTATGTGTGTAGAAGGAATATAGGAGGGTCCAAGAATACAACCCTGAGGTACTCCAGCAGTTACAATGCAGATTATGGAAGAAGACGTTCCTAAACTTGCACAGAAAGATCTATCAGTGAGATAGGACTTCAGGATGAGGTAGTAAGTGGAAGGAGGTGGAAGGACGCCCTTGAAATTCAAGATACATAGATAAATTAAAAAAGTTGTTTGACAGATCCTCGCTATCCTAAATTCACAGTCGTTATTCACATGGTTATTGATTTATTTGTTGTTGTAAGTACCTATTTTCTTATTATCTCGTGTTTCCTTTTTCAAAAATTTTAATTCAACTAATTGTTCTCGAAATCCCGAAAAATTATGGTTCTGTAGAATTAGCAAAAAGGTTAAATGTCCATTTATCAATACTTTAATGAATAGAAACTCTGTCGTAAGGCAAGTCAGTTAAAGTGAAACAGGGGCCATTTTCCAATTATCCCTCTGTTTCAATTCCGTCGTCGTTTTCATTTGGCCTGGCAATTAGAACTCGTTAAAATTAGACCTCCTCGGATTCAATTGGCAATCAAATCCTATTCAAGCTTCATTCCGTTATTGAGTTTCAAAAAAAAAAGAAAAAAAAAATCAATTTTTTTTTCTCAAATAAAACGGAAAAAACACTTGCATTTTACATAAACTTGTGTTATTTTACTTCTCAAAAATGACCAGAATAGTTCAAATAAATTAATCAAATTTTGTGCAACATCAAGGGCTTTGTACAAAACAAGTTATCTTCGTTTGCTTTTAAAGCTATAACTTTGACATATTTTGTTGCGGAATCCTCTCGCAACACTTTCTCTTTACAATCTACGCATCTGAGAAAGTAAAAAACACATTAAAAACTTATTTAATAATTCAAAAGGATTTGCTATTTTTCATGTTTTCAAGTATTTGAATTGTAGGACTTAAAAACAGACTTATATTATTATCGTTTTAGTAATTTTTTTTTTTTTTTGTATACATATATTTATTTTAGTAAACCTATTTTACTAGCTGAATTCTTTAATAAGTAGTAGTGGAACTCAAAGCGGACGATTTCTGTTTTTACAACCTTCTCTACAAACAGCAATGTTTGTGTAGGAAACTCTTTTATTTGTTTACGGAGATTTAGTTTCGACTTTATCAGAAAGGTACTAGTAGGAGTCCTTCGAATGTATTATCAGGAATAACAAAATAAGGATAAAATAAGGCAAAGCTTGGATTTTAAGAAAACTGTATTTGTTTCTGTCATTTTTGTTCGGACCAGGGGGAGTTAGTCCTGACCTGGCCACGAACTGGTATGAAAGAAATAATAATAAATAAATAACACAAAGTTCGTAATCACTCAGTCATGCTTGCTTGCAGGCAATCAACAACAGACTCATAATTTCTTTAAGAATGACCGAACCTGGGTTACAGGATAAGATGCGAAGCGCGTCTAGTATCTAGAAGACTTTACTACATAAACTGTATAATGTATCAAATTTTCCTGTTAATTAATATACATAAAAGAATTTCAAAAGGCCTTATACAATAAATAAAAAAAGGAGTTCAGGTTGTCCTGAACAACTTTTAAAAAGTTATTCACCTATATCTTCTAAAGTATATATAAAAAGTTTGTCAAAAGAAGGCTGCAGATAGCACCAGATTAATTTCAACCATCTGCGCTCTTTAAATTTTGTATAATTGATACTTCAATTCTTATAAAAAACCAAAACTATTTTGGCATTAAAAACGTAGGAAACAATCAAATCAATTAGATAATAATGGCTTGTAAAAGCATAAAATCAAAAATGTACATGACAGGATATCACGCCTTATATGGACGCTATATCACATTAATTCATTAAATCATATTTAAATAAATTGAGCACAGACATTTGACATTTATCTGGGGCTATCTGCGGCTTACTTTCGACAAGCCATCCAAAATTTTCATAAAAATCAGATAAGTTCTTTTGAAGATATAAGTGTAAATAAATGTATGTTTGTGCGCATGGGGAAGAGAAACAGATAGGCAAATAAGGTTGAAATCTATATGGAACCAACCATGGGCTAATTATGACCTGCCATCTGCATTTCATTGAAATCGGACGAGTAGTTATTAGGATATGTAGGTTCGTAAAATTTGAGTGACAGTGACAGGCAGACAGATACGGATGAACCAAAAATGTTCCCTGACGTCCAGTGTCGGACAGGCAGCTTAATCAACGAATCGTCGTACTGAAACTACAGATACTGCCTACTACATTGTCCAACATGTTACTGTGGACTCTAGTCTGACGACAGGTGCCACACGTTATTTAAGTTGCAACAGGAACGCTGGAACAGTTCACATGCACTGTCGTTCTGTCTAACTATCGATGATATCACACACAACGTCACTTCCATCCGTGTTCTAGTTCCATTCCATTTATCCATTACGGTACATAGATGGTTTTAGTAATTGTCATACTACATCCCTGTTTTTTTTTTTTAATAAATTTTAATTGTACTAATGCGTGAGTCTTAAATGGAAGGGTGTGACTCCTTGGCTAATTCTAAATGAAAGTTTTTAAGGGTCTGAAACGTTCTGTTTTCGAGATGCAGGGTGTTTATATATATATATATATATGTTTTTAAGGGTCTGAAACGTTCTGTTTTCGAGATGCAGGGTGNTGAAATTAAGTTGCCTGATGCGACGTGGACAAGCCATTGAGGACATCTGTTTCAGAGGCGTGTTCAGTGAGGATTGTAAAAGCAAGGCTTCTCGATAAGAGGTCTAAAATGGCCAACATTGTGTCTTTATCGTAGATACTATAGTTGGCCTGAGTCTTTGATAGCTTCGGCACGAATTATATTGCGTGTTCAGGTTGGGTTAAAGGATTGGAGGCAGGTTTGCCGTAGACACCGTGGGGTATCCCTAGCCCACGGAGAGTACAGCGAGAGGTGAGGAATGCCGTAGGCACCGTGTGGTATCCCTAGCCCGTGGAATGTACATCCTGTGGTAAAGAAAGGAAGGTGAGAGGTAAGTGTAGGAAGAACGTGTAGGAGAAAAAGGAGGAATAGAATGAGCTCTCCAGATTGGGACCTTGGTATTTATAGGCCCCGGGAAAGGAGAGGGGTTTCCCCCTCCAGCCCCATTGGAGGGAGTGCGGCGCGTGCAAGTCGGGTGCCTCCATGGAGGGGGACAGGGCCCTCTCCCACTCCCTACGGCTCCCTAAGTAGCGGAAGTGGAGAGACCAACCGTTCTAACCTCGCGTTTATTAAGAATACATAAAATATGAAAACATATATAGAACTTACGAGTCAATTGAGTAAGCCATTGTGCCATAGTAAACAACTCAAGTGCCTAAAGATGAATTCTTAACGTACACTGGTCAGAGAAGATCGAAAATGTTTCTACGTTTGTGATCTTCTCTGGCCAGTTTACGTAGAACTCTGAGGAAGTTTGGAAAAATCACTATAAAGGGAAACTATAAAAGCAAGGAAGTTATTTCTCCTGGTATGCGGTCTTCCGTATCCTGTGGAAGCAGTATGCTGAGGAGAGCAGTCAACTGTATGAAAAGGTTTGATGCGAACTGACGATCTTGATCTGTGGTGAGGCAGAGCGGAACGCCAAATCATGCCACCCAGTGCGTGTGGAACGCCTTGGCCACGGTGGAAGCTTCCATGTTGGAAAGAGGTATTGCTTCGGACCCGCGAGTGGCGCGGTCTATCGTCGTTAGGCAGTAGAGCTTGCCCTCTAATGTCGGCAGTGGTCCGGCAGCAAATCCACGTGGACGTGCTCCATCTTCTGTGTGGGTTGAAAGGTGCCGTGGACAAATCCTAATAAGGGAAACTATAAAAGCAAGGAAGTTATTTCTCCCTGGAGAGTATTAAGTTTGGTACTTTTAACTTTTTTCCCTCACCCCACGAAAATTCGGTGATATTGACCTAGTGGGAGAACGGTCAATAATTGACCTATGGTATATATAGTGATTTTTGTTCCGTATGAGGTGTACTATCGCCTATCGCCCTAAATCTTTTCCAAACTTTATCGCCAGTCACCCTGTATATGTATATCATTCAATTTATTGTTTTTGTTAAAGAGAGAGGTTTATAGTAAAACATTTAGGTTTCTGATATGAATGGAGTTAGACAGGTTAGGAATTTTTAGAGAAAGGGTCATTGGATTGCAGGTGTGAAAACTTGTTTTCAGGGAATTGTGAAATGTCAGGGAAAAGTAACGAAGTTGTGTTCTAGTTTGTTGGTTTACAGTTGGTTTCTGTTTGGGACCCCCAACTTTGCTTCGACCCTCGAGGGTTTATTTTCACCCTTCTCTCCCCTGTTTCAAGGGAATTTACACTAACGTCCTATCCCTTTTTATAGAGCTCAGATACCCCGAAGCTATGATGTAATAAACTTTTCCAGTGGTAACGGTTATCATTCTATTACTAACGGAGTTTGTTGAACGCTATAAATTGTTTGATTCTTAAAGTTAACAATAGTATTTTTCAGTTACATCTTTTTAAGCATTTTTCGTCTTATATAAGTTTTAGAAATGATAGTTTTAGATATATTTCTTATAATATCTTTTAGCTAACCTTTCTTAATAGTCATTCTTAGTAAATTAGAGAGTAATATTTATGGTTAGTATAGAACTTAAGGTAAATATACATGATCATATAACTCTAAGCAAACTCTATTTATAAGAGTATTAGTTCTTCTATTCTACTAGAGGTCTTGGACTGAAGACAAATGTTTATGCTATTTATTTGAAAGTATTATCTAATTTCAGACCTCTAAATGTAACCAGTTTATGACAAGATAATAGATGAATACTTAGAATTATAATTCAACAATGCTCATTCATATATAATAGTATTATTATTATTATTAATTAATTTTACTCATAACTCGATAATAATGAACAACAATTTTTTTTTAATTGAACTCGATTTTACTCTATTATCAGAATATTGTAAGTGATCATGGTGGTTATTTCACCCTGGAGTATTATTACGTTTGGTACTTAATCATTTTTCGAGAAGATCATTCATTCTCAGAAGCATTCCAAACGCAAATGATTCTACCATTGTGATTTTCTCTGGCCAGTGTACTTATAGAACTCTGGAGCAAGTGTGTGTGGACAAATCCTAATAAGGGAAACTATAAAAGCAAGGAAGTTATTTCCCCCCGGGAGAGTATTACGTTTGGTACTGTCGGGCACTGAATACAGACTAGTGTTATCAGAATCAGAAGGGCCCGAACTATATTGCGTGTTTAGATTGGGTTAAAGGATTGGAGGCAGGTTTGCCGTAGGCACCGTGGGGTATCCCTAGCCAACAGAGAGTAAGTACCAGAAGTGGAGAGACCAACCGTTCCAACCTCGCGTTTCATCTAGTGCGGTGGGCAGAACACGGGTCTAACGGGTTCTTCGAGATGTGTTATGAGTGTAGCCTTAAAAGAGCGGTGATATCGTTCGATACACCTGTTGCTTTGTAAGTGGTATGCGGTCTTCCGTATCCTATGGAAGCAGTATGCTGAGGAGAGCGTCAACTGTATGAAAAGGTTTGATACGAACTGACGATCTTGATCTGTGGTGAGGCAGAGCGGAACGCCAAATCATGCCACCCAGTGCGTGTGGAACGCCTTGGCCACGGTGGAAGCTTCCATGTTGGAAAGAGGTATTGCTTCGGACCCGCGAGTGGCGCGGTCTATCGTCGTTAGGCAGTAGAGCTTGCCCTCTAATGTCGGCAGTGGTCCGGCAGCAAATCCACGTGGACGTGCTCCATCTTCTGTGTGGGTTGAAAGGTGCCCAGTGGGGTGACGGTGTGGCGATGTACCTTCGCTGTTTGGCAAGCGATGCATCATTTGGCTCAATTTCCCACATCTTGGTTCATATTAGGCCAAAAGAAGCGTTGAGCAATGAGGAACCTAGTTGCTCGGACTCCCAGGTGACTCAACCCGTGAAGTTTATCGAAGATTCCTTACGGAAGCTGGGTGGAAGGGAAGGCGTGCATTTCCAGTCTTTTTCACAAAATAAGGAAATATCACTCCCGGGAATCTTGACGTTCTCAAGCTTTTGTGTTCCGCGTTGTACCAGTTGTTGACCTGAGCGTGAGCGTGGGCTTGGTAGTTGTCCTGAATGCAGACTTCTTCGATGCGCGAGAGAGCGTCAGCAACTGTGTTGCTCGTTGCTCTCGCCAATTCTGTATTTAATGTCGGTTGGAGAACTGTGATATGAAATTAAGTTGCCTGATGCGACGTGGACAAGCCATTGAGGACATCTGTTTCAGAGGCGTGTTCAGTGAGGATTGTAAAAGCAAGGCTTCTCGATAAGAGGTCTAAAATGGCCAACATTGTGTCTTTATCGTAGATACTATAGTTGGCCTGAGTCTTTGATAAGGCACAAGAGAAGAAACCGAGCTGTCCAAGCTCGGAGCCGCGCTGCTGCTGGAGAACTGCGCCTATGCCCGTATCGCTGGCGTCACAGGCTAGAAAGAGAGGCACACCACTTGAAGGATGAGCCAGACGCGTAGCTTCGGCACGAATTATATTGCGTGTTCAGGTTGGGTTAAAGGATTGGAGGCAGGTTTGCCGTAGACACCGTGGGGTATCCCTAGCCCACGGAGAGTACAGCGAGAGGTGAGGAATGCCGTAGGCACCGTGTGGTATCCCTAGCCCGTGGAATGTACATCCTGTGGTAAAGAAAGGAAGGTGAGAGGTAAGTGTAGGAAGAACGTGTAGGAGAAAAAGGAGGAATAGAATGAGCTCTCCAGATTGGGACCTTGGTATTTATAGGCCCCGGGAAAGGAGAGGGGTTTCCCCCTCCAGCCCCATTGGAGGGAGTGCGGCGCGTGCAAATCGGGTGCCTCCATGGAGGGGGACAGGGCCCTCTCCCACTCCCTACGGCTCCCTAAGTAGCGGAAGTGGAGAGACCAACCGTTCTAACCTCGCGTTTATTAAGAATACATAAAATATGAAAACATATATAGAACTTACGAGTCAATTGAGTAAGCCATTGTGCCATAGTAAACAACTCAAGTGCCTAAAGATGAATTCTTAACGTACACTGGTCAGAGAAGATCGAAAATGTTTCTACGTTTGTGATCTTCTCTGGCCAGTTTACGTAGAACTCTGAGGAAGTTTGGAAAAATCACTAAAGGGAAACTATAAAAGCAAGGAAGTTATTTCTCCCTGGAGAGTATTAAGTTTGGTACTTTTAACTTTTTTCCCACAACTGCCTAAGAAGAATTCTAAACGTATACTGGCCAGAGAAGATCTCAAATTTATAGTTCTGGAGAAAGTGTGTACAAATCCCAATAGGGGAAAGTACGAGTATAAGAGTAAGGAAGTATTGCTGAATTGGGCACTCCCTCAGGAGGACTGAAAACAATGTCATTCGACAGGCTCTAAAAATGAACTCACAGGGGAAAAGAAAAAGAGCAGACCCAGAACAAACTGGAGGAGCACGGTGGAGAAAGAAATAAGAGAGGAAAGCAAGACCTGGGGAGAGCTGATAACATTGCCTAAAATCGAGACAGTTAAAAAATCCTTTGTTGCAGTCCTACATCCCCCAAGGGATTAAAGAAATGAGAGAGATCTACTTGCAAAATATTTCGAGCTAATCCAATAAGTATAATTTAGAACTGATTCTGCTAATATCTTAACGTTTGGTCTCATTTGATGGCTGCATATATTACTTTATTTTAATAGTAATACGATAATAAATGTCACATTCAATTATCTTATATATCAAATTAAATTAATTTTTTATTTGATAAACGAATTTTTGGTTATATCAACATTTAAAATTACTCAATTACATTTAACATTTAAATAACTTACTTTAGATAGAACCGTCTAATCTCCGTACTATTTTACGGTAAAAATCAGTTTGATATGCACAATTTCGTATTTAATATTCAACCATGATACTTACATATTTGATACATCTGATAAACGTACATAGTTAACAATTCTGTTCTATAGTAGTTGAAGCGTTGAAAATACATATTTTGTAAGACATTATACATATTCTATTCTGCTTTAAAAATTAACATGAGATATTATTTAGAAGTTAGTTAGTACCTATTTTCATTATCTCATTGTTAAAGCATCCGATATATGCTAAACCTTCTAACTTTACATTACGTTATAAATTTAAAACAGTATACATCCCTATTCTGCTTTGAAATTAATATCAGATATAACTCAGAAGTGTTAGTACCTTATTTCAGCATCTCAATAATTGTTAAAGCATCAGAGATATGCTAAATGTTCTAGCTTTGCATTAAGTGTTAAGTTTATAATTGAATTCCTATTTAAATGTTCCGAAAAGATTACCTTGAGCTTTGTTAGTTTTAAAATATTTTTCTTTATTTAATTGTTTCTGTCTCGGTTGGGAAATGTTTTATAAAATCAAAAAGAAATTCACTTAAGTCTTAAAACGTTATTAGTTACATTCTGTCCACACCTGGGGACCACTCGTATTTAGGCATTATTATTTTCTCTCGTACCTAGAGATGGTCTGGTTGCCAGGCTAGGCCTCCCCACCCTTACTACTACTACTACTACTACTACTTCTCTCTTACCTGGAAAGATGCGTAAGACACTTTATATGGCCTGTCTGATTACTGTCAACTCAACGACTTAGAAATAATATCGCTAGAATTAAGGTGGTGATTTTTCACTCAGGCTCTGTGAACAAAAGAATAAAAAAGCTGATGCACAGAGACCTGGAAATAGAAATAAGAAAAGAGTACAAGTATTTAGGGGTTACATTTTACTCTTCCGGCCTCCATCTGAGGCCAGTAGAAGACTTTAAAAGTAGGACAGCCGTGGTGGCCGCTTAAGTCCTGGCCGCTTAATACTACGTAGAGCTAAGTCTGACAACCAAGAGACCATATTAGCTCTGTACGACTCCATTGTCAACTCTACCTTAAATTATTTTTCGGAAATCTGGGCGCCCAGGTATATAAACAACCTAGAAAGCGTACAGCTTAACTTCATTAAGAAAGTATTTCACTGGCCGAGGTGCTCCCCAAACCACTTTTTAAGACTGGAGACAGGCCGTTGTAAAGTTAAAGGTGAAATAATAATAAAAATGTTAAAATGATGGATCAAAATGCCAGACATGCCAGATGAAAGGCTCCCTAAAGCTTGTTTAAATAGATACATGCTGGAGAAGAGAGCAAGCAATAAAACTATATTTAACTGCTTTTCGCAACTGAAAGAACACCTTAACTTAGGGGGAGAAATCATAAACATAAAACATAACCGGTGAATAAAGGAGGAATCAAGGAACCTGGACCTATTAAAGAAAATGGAGAACCAATCCTTTTGTGAAGATGTGGAAGCGGCACTGGCTTCTCAGTATAACCCCAGCTATAGGTTGATAAGTTCGTTAAGATTAGGGGAAGAGTACCTCAGCAAGAGAATACCAATGAAAAAACTGAGGATTGTCAGCCAACTAAAGATATGTAAGAAAAATTATTGTAGGCTGACTTACAACACTATAGGCTATATTTTAGACGGAACCATAAAATGTCTGCTTTGCAACTTCAATTAAGATGAGACAATTAACTATTTTCTTTTTCGATGCCCCCACTACAAGCACTTAAGGGAATAATGGCTTCACAACTAAGCCCAATAGAGGAAATCATTTCCTCTATAAATATTGAATCAGTGAATAATGTATATTAGGTCATTCAAATAATGTATATTATTTCATTCAAATAATGTAATAATTTAAATAATGTAAATAATTTCATTCAAATAATGTATATTAGGTTTGTTCCAACCACACTTCAAACTGGTTTGGAACTGTCCGACGCATGCGCAACGGACCACAATTGATCGTTTTTTGCTAATGCGCGTGCGTCGTACAGTTTGGAACTAGTTTGAAGTGCTGCTGGAACAAACCTATAGTTTCACCATTCAGGCATTGAGATTAAGAGCCTTTTTATTATATATGTAACAANCGTACAGTTTGGAACTAGTTTGAAGTGCTGCTGGAACAAACCTATAGTTTCACCATTCAGGCATTGAGATTAAGAGCCTTTTTATTATATATGTAACAACACATAACTTATTTATTACAATTATTATTATTCATATAGCACTTTATTAACTGCTGGTACTAAAATAATTCTGTTAAATAATTGTTTGTCTAAAAATCTAGGTTTTAATAGTTTTAAATTGTAGTTAAATATGCTCCATTTATTTATCATGTAGTTATTGTTTATTTGTATATTGCATCTATTTATAGTTACATTTTTAAAGGTTGCGCATTCCATTAATTACCTAATATAAAGAAGTACACATAAATTGTTAGACTGAACTCAATTGTACAAACGTTTGTTTAAAACAATAAACGCTATTCTATTCTATTCTTTAGGCATTAAACATTTTTTGCAACTTACCTTTTTGAATCACTGGTTCACTTATCATATGTAAATTAATATAATCTTACCCATCTTTATTACGAGTCTATTAACCAAAACTTGATTTGACTAAATTCTAGAATTAGTCAAAAGCAAATTTGAAAAAGTCAGTTATATATCATTGCCATGAACATATCGTTTTAGCGTTATTGAATTGTAGCTCTAGCGAGTCATATATATTTGATCGAATTCGTAGTACATGTCTTATTACCTATTCCTATTGAAAACGTAATAGCGTATTTTATTGGTCATAAAAGGTAAGTATTCTGCCTTGTTAAAATTGATGAAGCTATTTTTTTCTTCTTTGATTTGGTGAGTTACCAAAGAATTGGTATTTGTTAAAAAAGCTTTATTGATTGTTTGACATTTAGCTATCAAAGTTCTTTATTTACGATAGCTGTTCCCCAGTTAACAAAAGATCAGGTCAACAAAACCTAATTCATTCTGAATTAGCTTGCCATGTTTACTGTTCACTGTTCCACTTCTTGCTTTATTGCATGATCAATATTCGATTTACAGCCTTTGATTTTCTTCTTCTAATAATTCCTTTAATTGAAAGTACAATAAGTATATCTTTTACTATTGTTTTTCTTCTTATCTAATAATTCGTTCAATTGAAAGAGTAATTAATAAATTTTCTTACCGTTGTTTTTCTTCTTATCTATTAATTCGATTTATTGAAAGTATAATTAACATATCTTTTACTGTTGTTTTTTCTTCTTATCTAATAATTCCTTCAATTGAAAGTATAATAAATATTATCTTTTGCTGTTGTTTTTCTTCTTATCTAATAATTCAATTTATTGAAAGTATAATTAATATATCTTTTACTGTTGCTTTATCTTCTTATCTAATAAATTTTTCAATTGAAAGTATAATAAATGTATTTTTTACTGTTGTTTTTCTTCTTATCTAAAAATTCGTTTAGTTAAATGTCTAAGTAATTTTATCCTTTACTGTTGTTTTTCTTCTTATTTCATAATTCTTTTGAAATGTAATTAATATATCTTTTACTGTTGTTTGTAATTAATCTTTCTTGTCTATTAAACAACTGTTCGGATGTTTGTGGACTAAACATCCAAACTAATTTAAGGTAATCGAAGTTCTCTCACATGCTTAGTTGCTTAGTACATTTGAAACTAAGTTGCACACAAAGTGGTCCCAAAGGATTATTATCATTTGATCGATTTGATTCAAACGCATGCTCAGTTAAGGTAATGTCAAAGTCACTTTCCATTTGGACAGACAGATTAGAGTTGGAATTTCAGACACTTGACCCAAAATGGTAAGCACTTATCGATTTGTATGTACAAATAGTCAAAGCTTGAGTAAATCTTCATCAGGCTTTTGTGGTTTTAGTGCTTTCTAACAGATATATGATGGATTAAGGACATTCAATTCATAAAATCGAAGCCAAACATTACATAATATAAGTAACACTGTTTTTTATTTTTATTTTTTAATTTTTATTGATTAACACAACTACACAATTTCATTGTAACAAGTGATAATGATATTTTTGTTTTTTACATGGCGGGAGCAACTTGAAGAAGAAGTAGTCCAGTGACTACACTTCCTGGCGATTTATATAATAAAATAATTATATTACAATGTATTTAAGTAATGATGTAGTAAATTATATATATATAAAATTTAAGAAATAGATAATAATAATATATTTCAATGAATAAATAATAATAATTAGTTAATGTAAGTTATATTCTATGAGAGTAGATCTCTAGGCCACTGCCTCTTCAGACGTCTTGGAGGGTTACCTGGAATATGTTGAGAGGACATGAGTTGTACAAGAGGATTAGAATGATGGGATAAGGATTCATGGAACTTTCGATATCGGGATTCGGATAGATTTCGGACAAAAGGAACGTTCAGGTCTTCATGGAGAGTAAGGTTGGAAACATAGTAAGGAGCATCGGTAATTTTTCGCAGAATTTTTGACTGTAGGATTTGGAGACGACGGGAATTTGAAGGCTTGGTGCTGCCCCACACTTCTAGACCGTAGGTCCAAGCTGGCTTTAAGACTACATTGTAGATGCGAAGTTTGTTATTCAGAGAGATCTTAGACCTGCGATCCAGAAGACCGAGCAGTAACTTGAATCTTCGTGTGATGTCAGTACGTTTTGTCTTAGTGTGTAGTTGCCATGTTAATCGACGATCAAGGGTAAGGCCAAGGTATCGGACGGAGTTGGACTGAGGAATGGGAGCTTGATTAAGGATGACTGGAGGACATGTGGCGTGACGAAGAGCAAAGGTGACATGCACACTTTTCTGTTCGTTTATTTTGATCCTCCATTTCCTCAACCAAGGTTCCAGGAGTAACAAGTGACTTTGGGTATTATCGGATGCAAGAAGGTGGTTTTCATGGACTGAAAGGATGGCCTTGTCATCTGCAAAGGAGGCAAGGGTTGTTGAGGGATGCTGGGGGATGTCATAAGTATATAGGGAATAAAGGAGAGGGCCTAGGATACTGCCCTGAGGTACTCCAGCACTTACAGGGCAGATAACGGAAAAGGAGGATCCAAGACTTACACGAAAGAATCTGTCAGTGAGGTAGGACTTGAGGATAAGATAATAGGTGAACGGTAGGATGCCCTTGAGCTTCCAAAGCAAGCCAGTATGCCATACTCTATCGAAAGCTTGTGACTCGTCTAAGAAGACAGCTGAACAGTACTTTTTATTCTCAAGGGAGGAAGCAATGGCATCGACAATGCGATGACATTGTTGGATAGTGGAGTGGTGTGAACGGAAACCAAATTGGTGATCTGGAAGGAAATCTTTGAGGATAGGAATCAGTCTGCGAAGAAGGAGTTTTTCAAGGATTTTACCCATTACTGGGAGGAGGCTAATAGGTCTATAGGAGGAAGGAAGGTGATGAGGTTTGGAAGGTTTGGGGATCATTACAATGGTTGCAAATTTCCACTGTGTAGGGAAGTGTGTGGTTCTTAGGACGGAGTTCAAGATGTAGGTGAGGAAAAGGATGCCTTTTTTAGGAAGATGTTTAAGTATTTGAGCTGTAATGAGATCGTAGCCGGGAGATTTTCTTGATTGGAGTTGTTTAATAGTAAATATAACATCTGAGGGGTTGAAGGCTTTTGGAGGAAGGGATAACTGAAGAGGGGAATGAAGGTCACTGATTATTTGATTTACATGGTCTGGGTCTCTGATATCAGGATGCGGGGAAAACATTTCAGTTAGGTGCTGAGCAAAGACTTCCACCTTCTCGGCTTCCGACTTTGCCCAAGAGTTGTTAGGATTTTGGAGAGGAGAAGGAGTTGATTTATAGGATTGGAGCCGTCGAGTCGTTCCATAAAGATTTGTCTCTGTCCGTAAGGTTTACCGTGTATTCTGCAAATTTATCCTCGTTGTATCGTTTCAGTAAGTTAGTTAGTTGTCTACGAACAGTATTGTAAGTACGTTTGTCTGATGGATATCGAGTTTGTTGCCAACGGGCCCTAGCACGTCTTTTTTCAGTAATTAATGTTCGTATGTCAGCTGGTATACTTTTCCTATGGTCTTTTTTATGAATGTGCGGTATTGTCGAGTCCCAAATTGAAGTCTGTATAGTCTCAGTAAGTAACTGTACGGCTTCGTCAATTTCTTCCTGTCTTTTTAGTGAAATGTTGAGTTCTAGTCTAAGTAACACTGATTAAAAAAAATGAAAAAAGTTGAGAATAAAATGAAGAATAATGAGATAGGCACTTTATTTCAGATTAATATCACTACATTACTTTACTTTATATTTGAGAAATGTTAAACGGAATTTAATTATATTTGGTAAAGTTTTATCAACCAAATTTAATGATCAAAATCTCATAATCTATTTATAATGTTGCGTATTAATAATATGAAAATTCTTAACGTTTACATTATTTTAACTTTATAGTTAATTTTGATTTATTAACAGAAAGTTGAATAAATTAATGGGTTGTTATAAAAGAGAGTAATTATTGTATCTAAACATTTATTTCTCTTGATTAGATAGAGGGGGCAAAGGTTTGAAGGAAAAGGGCTGTAAAATGCATAATTAATTAATGGAATAAACGAGCTGCCATGAAATAAAGTAAATAACTCATAGCCATAGTGACACGATGATATTTTATTTATCAGTAATTCATAAGTTTTCTAGTTGTCTATGATAAACATTTATCAGTAATGTTAAGGGTCCGTAGGCAAAACCAAGGGCCCTTATATTTTCCTCTGTGTGTCTGTCCGTCTGTCCGTCTGTCTTCTGCTCTCACGGCTACACCTTTCGTCCGATCACTTTGAAATTTGGCATATATGTGTCTTATACCTAACCTCAAATTTAAAAAAAATTAGGGTAAAAAAAGTAAAGGGTTAATATGAAAGAATAAGTTGAATCGTCGAACTAATTTCAAAAATATTTAATATTTGGTTATAAGCTTGGATAGGATTAGCGTAGACGAGTTTGCAGAGGGGGGGGGGGTGTAGGAAAAGTGTCCCCTCCCCTCTATCTCGCTTATGTGTAGTGCAAAAAATCTGAAAAAGTCCTGAACATTCTTCGACCAAAAGTAATGATACCACTTTTTGGAAATTTCGAAAAAAATATTAATTTATTTTTTATTAAAAAAATACTTTTTTTATATAATTATGGTATTTTCGATGTATTTATATGTTTGTAGTCCGGTTCAGTGACAAAACATACTTTATGAGAAGTTGGTTTATGTGTTTTGAGAATAACAGTTTATGTGTTTGAGAATAACCCATAGGATAGTTCAAAGGAAGCTTTGAATTTATGAATTTATTACCTTAATAATTAATTACCTTAAATTTAATGAATTTATTACCTTAATCCGGCATTAATATAAAGCATTAAAAGGTCAATCCTCCGCTTACGTTATCTGTGCATTTGATGTTATAAATAAAGGGGTACAGATATTAAACCTAAACCTTAATTTTTCAACTAATTACACTTAATACATCTGTGAACCATGATATTGAATTTATAGATTGACTTTGCTAAGTTTTATTTACTATTATTAAGTTCCTTAACATCGCCATATTTGCGGAAAAAATCATTTTCATATAGGGTAGATTGGGAATTATCCTACTTTTAGAAATGAAATAGGGGGAACGTTAACGTTTTTCTATTATGTATATCATTCACTTATACGTTTAAAATATGTTATTTTAATGTAACTATCAAGAATCGTGTTATGTTGTATGCTTAATATTCCATAATTACTGGATAAAAGAAAAAGTCTCTCCACGTAAAAATAACTTTTTAATAGCCAAAGCAGCTTTCAGCCACTAAAAGGCCATCATCAGTGCCTAAATAAAAAAGAAAGAAAGAGTTACATAAAGGAGTCTTATGTCGATCTCCGACATGATATTGACTCACCTCTCACATCTTTTATTCCCCTTTATGTAACTCTTTCTTTATTCTTTATTTAGGCACTGATGATGGCATTTTAGAGGCTGAAAGCTGCTTTGGATATTAAAAAGTTAATTTTACGTGGAGATACTTTTTCTTTTATCCTTTAAGATGACCTCCATAGACGGTCCCATATCTACCATAATTACTGGTTCCCGTTAGCTAATATTTTGCAAAATCAGTATAGCTTAGTTGTAATACCAAATTGAGGATATTCTTGGAAACTAAAGCGAGGAAGTCTAAAGAAGGCTTGTTAGCGAAGTTTAAGCGACTTGAAGTGTTAATTGCCAAGTTCTCAGTATTAGGGAGGCTCGATTGTTCCTTGACACCTCAGCTAAAGCTCGCCTGACACTGATAAGTAAAGCTCGCCTGACACTGATAAGAAGAGGGCTTTAACAAACTGGTCTAACCACACTTTGAATAAAGCCCACAGTCTTCTAAATCAGTGTCGCTAACATTCTATTATCGTTGACATGAATAATGCAAGTCTATACTTGACAAGTATTTTCGACATCTTAGCTTGATTTTATTGGGTGTTCAAATAAGCTGTAGAATTAACTTAAATGCAATCTCATGAAAACATTATATTCTCTATGCTACTTATCTAAGTCTAAGTATTAACTAATCTAAGCCAAAATTTTGAATAACTAATTTAATTCCAACACTTATGATAACAGTTTAAATTGTTTTCTATTAAATAAATCCCCCATAGCGTTTGTATTAAAACACATACCTGCAAGAATTTATTTTATGAAAAGGCTTAAAATATTTATTTTGATTTGTTAGTCTGCAAGCTAAAATGTTACCATAGATTTATAGGTTTATGATCGATGCAAAACCATTGGATAGAGTTAGAGGGCATTTCATTGCTCGCCTTTGATAACCAAACTACAAAAACTGCTCTTGAGGATTATAGCCTTATCAAATTTTATTTCAATTCTAAACCCAGGGTTACATTACTTTTAGCAGGGGTAGTTTACTTGATTTATATAGCCTTATTAAATTCTTATTTGATTGTCAGCCATGAAAAAATCACGACCGGTTTATATCAAGTGAATGGGTCATCAAATGCATTTTATAAATCATTTTATCAAGACCCTTTTGCCATTTATATTCCTTTCCTATTTTATGAATAAAAAATAAAATATTGCCTTAACTTTTAAACCTTGTTTGCTTATTTTACGGTTATTTAATTTATTTATTTATCCTGAAGAAAGATGCTTTGGTCATAAATAACGCAATATATCCTTATTTTATGTGATTCTGCAGTCGCTAATTTGACTCCTAACCCTGTAAGTGATTACTGCATGTAAATTAAATATAATAAAAATTCAAATTTTTTTAACCCTTAAATTAGGGCCCTGGGTGACTAAGAGGCTAGCGCGCTTGCCGTGTGATAACGCAAGTTAAGCAGCCTCGAGCAGGGTCAGTAGATGGAAGGGTTAACACTTTGACCACAGCTCTGGGTTCAATTCCCGGACCGGGCCCCCGCTCAATGTCAACCCAGCATTGTTTAAATAAATGGGAAGCTCCTCAAAAGAGTGGCGCCACCAGGTTTCGGCCTGAAAAAATTTTATTTCAATTCTAAACCCAGGGTTACATTACTTTTAGCAGGGGTAGTTTACTTGATTTATATAGCCTTATTAAATTCTTATTTGATTGTCAGCCATGAAAAAATCACGACCGGTTTATATCAAGTAAATGGGTCATCAAATGTTTTATCAAGACCCTTTTTCCATTTATATTCCTTTCCTATTTTATGAATAAAAAATAAAATATTGCCTTAACTTTTAAACCTTGTTTGCTTATTTTACGGTTATTTAATTTATTTATTTATCCTGAAGAAAGATGCTTTGGTCATAAATAATGCAATATATCCTTATTTTATGTGATTCTGCAGTCGCTAATTTGACTCCTAACCCTGTAAGTGATTACTGCATGTAAATTAAATATAATAAAAATTCAAATTTTTTTAACCCTTAAATTAGGGCCCTGGGTGACTAAGAGGCTAGCGCGCTTGCCGTGTGATAACGCAAGTTAAGCAGCCTCGAGCAGGGTCAGTAGATGGAAGGGTGAACGCTTCTAACCACAGATTCTGGGTTCAATTCCCGGACCGGGCCCCCGCTCAATGTCAACCCAGCATTGTTTAAATAAATGGGAAGCTCCTCAAAAGAGTGGCGCCACCAGGTTTCGGCCTGGAAACCATGATGATGACACTCCTGCTTGTAATACAACCAGGAGGGGAGTCATGGTTAAAAACCACATCTTCACAAAAAGTGTGAAGATTTCGGTCCCTAACCCGGATTTGTTCGATGGGCCCACCTAAGTGGCCTGAGTCTTCGGGTGTTAAAGCCCCCGGGGAAAAAATCAAAAAAAATAAAAAAATAAAAAACCTTAAATTAATAACCCCTGATAAGCGTAGTTTTACACTTCTTTCTTATCTATATGCGAAGTGTGTGTGTTTATGTATAATCCGAAATCTTGAGTTGCCTATTATATGTTCATTTCTAGTTGAACACTTGAATTCTGACCTTCTTCTTTCGTTTTCCTTATAAAAAAGTGATTATTTGGCCCTAGGGAGACAGCATTATTTAGGGAACCTGTAAAGGTTGTTACCTTCGCCCTGAAAACAGCCAAGATTTACGACATCCTTATCAACTTATTTCCCCTTAGAGAATTAAATTAAAAGAAAATTTTCGACAAGAGACTGACTTGATTCATTCAAATTTACTGCTCTACTGGCTCTGACATTAAGAACACCGTGAAAATGGTGAATAATATATTTATATTTTTTACTCGTTAACTGAGAAGATCGCTACTTCATATACCTACTTTTCATATTTAATTTTATGTCATTACAGTTCATTTTAAGAAAAATAGAAAAAAAAGAATATGGCAATGTAGCTTCTAGCTTAAAATATTCAGGTATGATTTCTGCTTGGAAAAATACTGAGTGCTCTGTTTTTAGATTATTTTAAATTCTATTTTCATACTTATTGTTGATGAATTAAAAAAAAATGAATATATATTTGTTTTATCAGTAACTACTTCATTCAGTGTTAAATCTTACTTAATAAATTTGATGAAAACAAGTAAAATTTTTTGTTCGTAAAATGAAGTTAGAAGTTGTTCGTAGATGAAGACCTATATTAACATATTTATACGGTTGATCAATAATTAACGCAATCTAAATCAATTTAAAAGTATAATTAATTAATTTGGTATGATTTAGCTTCAGAACGACCATTTTACTTGTATTATAATTTGTTAAAAATTCGTTAAATGATACTATAGGATCTCTAGATGGTATAAAATATAAAAGTAAGAGAAAAAATCCTTAATAGTTGAATATAAGTATCACTATATTGTTTTAAAGCTGTTAAATTAAAATTAATTTCATGGTCTCAAGTCCTTATTTGCTTGGTTTTCCTCAAGGAAATTTTATGGTTTACTTAAGGAAATATCTTTAAAGATTTCCCTTAATATTCTAAGCTGTAAAGTTTTATGAGACCTCGGTTCGGCAGTTTGGTATCGTTTAAATTGCTTTTATTTTATCATAAAGAATTTATTATCACTTTTATTTTCCATAAAAGATTTAAAAAAATATCTTTTTAGAGAGGAAAATTGTTTTAATCTATTAAATTGATTGTTTCAGGTGGAATTGGACAAAGAGTGATAAACTGCAGTTTGGTAAGTCCATTGATATTATTTTTATTTTATTATAATTTTATAACTTACTGGATGTATATAATATCAAAAAGTTAAACCCCGGTTGGAAGGGGCTCGGTTTTTTTCTATTTTTTTCACTTAAGCCTATCCAGAGTGCAATTATTTTCGTAATATTCCGCTCCGAATTATCGAACGAAGATCGACGAAAGGCCGCAAGAATATAATAGTACCGGTTGTAATGCCGTATTAAAGGAAAGACAGTGTTAAAATATTCTCCACTTCATGGTAAAAAAAAAAATTGGCACATCTTTAAATTGTTACTCCCCTTATAAAGAAAACAGAGGGAGTAACAATTTAAAAAAGTTGTACGGAATTTTTTTCTTTAGTCTGTTACTCCCCTTATAAAAACAGAAGAGGGATATTCCTTTGTCCCAAGCAAAGGAAGATACGTCACTTTGTCTTAATAGTTAATTAGTTCAAGTCATTTATATTCTAAAAACACATAGGGGAGTAACAATCTAAAGAAGTACCAAAAATTTAATCATGGATAAGTTTTTTTGGTATTGAATCCAGTGTAACCAACAGTTAAAAACTAACCTTTACGCCTCCCAATTGAAGACGGTTGCCATGGTGCGTTCCTCCAAGCTATCTTCCTTGTACTATAGTATTTAAGAGCGTCACATTTGTCATGTTGTTTTTTGATTGAAAGAAATTTCTTCTACTTGTCAGCTCAAAATTGTATCTATTTAAAAAAATCCTTGTCATAAAACCCCTAAAATTTTTAAAGTGCAGAGGCAAAATGAAAAGAAAGAAACTGGGTTGTTTACGTACACAAGAGGTAGGAAACTAATTGGCTTGGTTCTACGTTGAACGTTGGTGGCTCCCGCTTTAAAGGGAGGGTCAACCAGAGCTGCTACCAGGGCGGTACCCTGGTATAGAAGAGGGTTGGCGAGCCACCAAGACAAGTGCCGTGTCCCTGTGTGAAGGAGATTTCTATTCCTGATATTTCTTGATCTGGTGGTCTGTAAAGAGTAAAGGGTGCTCTGAACTAGGATGTAGCATTTCCCTTGGCAGGAAGTATAATGTGACATATCCCTGCCTTCTAAAATACATGTAACAAATGAAGGAACTATTCAAAGTTGTCAGGATGGTTTAATTAATTATTACTTAATTTATATTTACTTAAATTAATTACATTGTTGTAATAGGTAGGTTTCATGGAAGCTAATTGTATTACAGTCTGATGTTGCCTCTTCATATTTCCCACATATCTATATCCCCTGTTCCTCTTCTCCTCATTATGATGTAAATAGCAGACAGAGTTGCCATTTCCATTATGTAAGAGTCTAAGGGAATACTCAGGTAACTTGAAACTTGTTTATCCTCCTTATCTTATGTATACCAACCCTTCTCTCTCTCTCTTAATCCTCAAAATAACAAATGAAATGTCTCCAATTTTCTGTCGACTATATTGATCGTTTCTATTATGTAGTAGAATATTTTTGGTCGGTAGTGGCCCCGTTACTTTTTATTTTTTTGTGCCTGAAAGGATAAGTTGTTAAAAAAACACAAATTGACTTGACAAGAGAAATTGATTTGACATGACCCTTCTCATATTTTTTTATACTTTGGTCGAACCATTTTTTCTTTTCGTAAACTAAAACACGATATTTTCCTTAAAAACAAAATACCTCTAAATATTACCTTCAAGTTCAGGGTTATTCTTCAAAAAATAATAATGTCACCAATTAAAGAATTATAATTATCTAGTATGTATGCACCCTGTAAACTAAAACATACAATAATTCCTTGATAATTACATACATACTTCCTAAAACCACTAAATGTATTCTTTTTACAAAACTACGACGCCTTAAAGCATTTAGGTAGCCCCACGCCCTACATCTTCTTCTCTAGCCTTTTTTGTACACGCTGTTACCTAAAACTTATGTTTCCTTGAAAATTAATTGTTTAAACCACTACATTTATTCCTTTTGCTAAACTACGTCATCTTAAAGCATTTAGCAGATACCCACATGTCCGCCTGCACTTAATATTAAATGTAAATGTGTGCAGTCAGCAGACTGAAGAGAATTAATGTGCTAATCCTGACCTACCTCCAAATTTAATCAAAATTCTGACGAGTAATTTTTAAAATGTTTGTTTTTAAAATTTTGTAGTTGAAAACATTTTGTCGAGCAACTAACCGCCTGTCAGACAGACACGAAACCAAAAATGTTACATGATGTTCGGTTATCTTCTCTCCAGGAATTTTGGGATCCGGGCATTAAAGAAAGATGTCGTTCTTCAATGTAATAACAACTTCGGTAAGCTCGGAAGCACAAACGCAAAATGCTTAATACGGACTAATAACTGATTTAGTACTTAATTATACTTTATTTTTTGTACACATTCCACCATTCGTCCAGTAATAAGACTTGAGGAATCTATGTGTGACAGACACAGAATGACAGACAATGAATCTAATTGACAGACATTATTAGAATGATATTAAAGTAATTAATTATTTTTCATTTTGTAATAATAAACTTAACTTTGTTCATTGTATCCAATTCTTTATGACTATATTTATCGGATAGAGGATACATTAAGCTTTAACCAAACGTTATCACTAATTCTATCATTTGCTATTTATATAGTGAGAATGTGACAAAAAAAGTATTGTAATTTTTTGTGTTGTCACCCTGTGTAAGTACATACACTATAAATATACTGTTTAAATATTGCACTCTATTATTTCTGTAGGAAATGGAAGAATCATAATATTGTAAGTTAATTCTATCAAAGTAATTCAGCCTACAGCCTACAAGGATTTCACTATTTTTCTCTCCGTAATATTCAAAAATGTATTCTGGATAATCTACTCGCAGGCTTTTTATTTTATTTTTTTTTATTGAGCATTGTGCATGTTATTTTTTCCGACTTTTTTCTCAATGTTCTTTTTTTTACCCCTTAAGAGTCTAACAGGGCTATAATCCCTTGTCTGAATCCTAAATGAAGACTACAAAAATCCTCTCTTTTTTAAAAATCATGTTCTTTATTTTTTAAAAAAAATAAAGTATATGAAATAAATATTATATATATATATACATATATATGACAACTAAAATGGTTAAAATGCAAATTATATGCATTCAATTCATGAACAAACAACAAATAGCTAAAAATGTCTAAATGTGTTGGTTGTTTTTCTTAAATTTAATTTCTAAATGTTTTAATTTTTATTCTTTACTTGTAGTAAAGTGGCATTAAACACGAAGTTTAAATAACAGTGTCATTTAAATTCTGAATCTCTATCTTTTAAAGTTATTTAAAAATTGAATTTATTTTAATTAGTTGTATGTTNGATCTTATCAAAGAGGTGGGGGATATAACTAGGAGGGATAGAATCTAGATATTCTCGCATAGTCAAATAATTTGTATGCTTTCCTGGTAGTTTATAAACTTATCAAATTTAAAAACACTCCGTAGCGAAGCACGGGTATCCAGCTAGTTTTTTATAAATGAACGCTAATGTTTCGGCTTCTCTCAGTTTTTTGGAACGAAGTACCTTATGGCACGTTACAGCATTAGGAGCCCTGGGAGTGAATTAGAAAAAAACCACCGCCACAAAACTGAGACGACAAGAAATCTACCGATGATAACATGAGTAAAAGTTTACCGATATAGTTGAAATTTAGTATACATGTTCATTTTACCAATGCCCAGTTCGAGGTCGTTGAACAACATAATCAACCGCCCAAGCGTTCGCGCGCTACGCTCGCGTAAGCTTTAAATATAAAATTGGAATTGTAGGACGGGAAAAATTTTTATCTTCATCTTTTCAATGAGAGAAACAACTTTTTATTTATATTTATTCATTCATTTTCTTTTTTTTTAGTAAAACCAACACCAACACCGCTGTTAAGTGATAAATATTGCTAAAAACCTTAAAGCGGACTTAGCAAACAGTTTTTACGGTTGGATTCCCCTATACGGGGCATCATGTGTAGAAATGCAAAAACTAACAAATATAATGCACACATAATTAAAGTGTTTCCTATATTATTGATATAAAGTGCATTATTTATGTATTCTTTTTCATTTCATACTCTTTTGAAAAACCAGATACGCTACATCGAAGCCCAGGTAATCTACTACAGATTCATACGCCCAAGATTCCCAAAATCGGCCTGTATACAGCTGTGTCTCAAAATAGAGATCTGAAGATGGAAATTGTAATAAGAGAAAACTTATGAAATGAAGAAGAATCCATAATTGGTGCATTTTTTATCAAAATATAGAAAAGACTTTAATTATATGTGCCAGTTGTTTTCCATTTCTATACATGATGCCCCGTATAGGGTAGTCCAACCGTTTTTACTGGTATCTTATGTTCTAACGTAACGATTTTAATAAAACTTCATACACATCGCCTAAAGTACAATTGAAACAGACACACAAGCAGAAGTTTATGAATAGTGAAGTGATATATTTCACAAAAAAATATGGAGTAGCCATGAGGGTTAGGGAATAGTCCTGTTTCCCTATTCTACTACAACCATCCTCTTTAGCTATCAACCTATCATGATTAACTTTTTTCTCAATATTCAATACTTTTTTGCTCCCGCCGTTTTTTTCCGTTGTTCATAGCAACAGTAAATTTATAAGTTTAGGGTCTTAAAGATCAAATATAATGCAATAAATTAGTGAATTATACACTCTACGTCTGACTTACCGAATATAAATAAAGTATGGGGGTTTAAATTTGTAAAAAATTAATAAGTATGCAGATTTGTGATTACTTATGATTTAAACTTTAGTTTTAGTGATTCCTTTCGAGAGAATCTTTAACTGACTCCAAGGTGTTTCGAGGTATTCCTAGTTGGTATTCTAAATTCGTATTTTTGTGGTGTTATAACGTTTTTATTGATTATTTAGTTATTTTAGTCTAACTTATTCTTACCTTTTTAAATTTACTATTTATATCAGATAAAACCAACGCTTAATTTATACTTTTATCAGCGATGTAAGTTTTAGCAACAGATACCAAACAATTCTTCTGAATGGAAAATTGCTATTTTGTGATATCGCCTAACAACTAACCTAGATATATATTTCCTACCTGTTTATCAGTCTGCGGTCTGTTCATCCTCTAATGAGACTTTGCTGTCGAGATGCACACAAAGTGATAAGGAAAACTCACCTCTCTCTAAGTTTGATAACATTAGTTCGAATAACTTTAATCCAATTTTCATTTTTGACTAGGTGTTCTCTTTTAATATACTTAGTTTTAGTATTCGTTCGAAGGTAATTCAGTTTTTGTTATCTGCCCTTATTTCCATTCTGGATTCAATTGAATTAGCTTATATTTAAAATTTTGTTAGATCTTCTTTCTTACAAAATTCTTATTCCTATAACTGCACCCATAAATTTAAAGTATAAAATATTTTTAACTGAAAAATCTAGTTGGTGTTTGATAAATGAAATTCGCTGTATAATAATATCACGAAGAAAAATCCAATTTAAGTTTACAAACATTGAATAAAACTAAGATATACGAGTATATTACATGTTATCCCGCTTGCAATTGGAATTATCTTTTATAAATATATGCTTACATCCTAAAGAAAAGCCTTTTCTTAGTATTAATTTCTATACTTCAAAAGGTTCTTCTGGGCTCAATTCCTCATTTTATTTTCTCCCTATTTCCCCCCTTAGGGATTACATTTTGGAAAATTCATATTGCCAGACATCAATATTATTTTATATCATAAATATATTATGTATTTTATAAATACTATTTTGCGGTGATAATTATGTTAGTAAGGTAACATAGTTTGAATGAATATAGAATATATACGGCCGCAATCTTGAATCCAAATAGATTGTTAAATCTTTTTACGTAAATGGGTTTTTTCTATAGTTTAAAGCTGCCGGTTATATCTTGATTATGGTGGATTGTAAAAATCCTCCACCTATAAGCAAAGAGATATATAAGATCCAAGAAATGATGAGAAAACATCCAAGAAAACATGAGAGACGATCTAAGATCCCAAGAAAATATTAGATAATATATACAATATACATCGATAAAGACATACATAAAACATACATATATGTAGGTACATAAATATACCTACATCTAGAACAATGTGAATGGTCGCCATCTTGATTCAAGATGGATCTTAAAAATATTTCGTAGTAAGCACCTAAGGCCTAAATAGGAACCTATTTACAAAATTTAATGGTTATGATCCTAAGGTTCCGCAGAAATATCCTTATGAGTTACTCACTCACTCACTCTTGTAGTTGATTTTATATTTAAATTAAGTTCAAGTTATTTAAAAATGTTTTAGTTTTCATGCTGACGATTCGATTTATCTGATTTCCTTAAAAAAAACACAACTAGAAACTTATTTATTTTGTATTCAGCACAAATGTTTTCAGTGGTATATTTACATGTATGGGTCTAAATATTTTCTGAACGAAATGATCGGAAATTCTGATAAAGGGGTACGTTGAAACTAGAAATAAACGCTCTAAAGCCTGAAAATAAATATGGTGGACGAAGGAAACGAGATTGAAAACGGAGAATGGTTGAAGAACATTTTTTCTAAGAAGAGATAAGGTAGAATATGTCGACTTGTTCCTATATTTGGTCGGTTTGGTAATAGTAGGTGAGTGTGCCGGCGATATGAAAAAACTCTATCAGAAAGTTAATGCAGCTTTTTTTTTTACAATTGTACCTAGTCTGGCATAACTGGCACATTTCAAAAAAGATCTTTTATTTAATACGATTGTTAAATTAGTCTTACTGTATGGTAACGAATTATAACAGGTTGACACTAGAATAACTACTCAAATAAATTAATTGGTAAAATAGGTGTAGCTTAACTAATTAGTAATTGTGGAGAATTACCGGATATAAGTTTTTATTTTGGCTTCCGAATTACCGAAGGTGACAAGCATTGTGATCTTTCTGAAGAACGATTTTTATGTCGGTAGAATGGCTCCGATTTTAAAAATTCCACAAAACTTAATTCCAGACATCAGGGAATCTTTTCTATTTCTTTTACCAACACATAATTAGGTCATCACTGGGAATTCGGCCGTTTTACTCACCTCCTCTGTGTGATCAGTGTAAAACATGTCTCACCTCTCTGGGATTCGAACTCACCAGATTTGGCCGTGTTTAGACCTAGGTGTCAGGGGGTGGAGTTGTGCGTACTCTATCCACTTGATACCCTTCTTTTTAGGCTCTCATTGATAAATAGATACGAAAGAGGAAATAGAGTTTCAAGAAAATAGAATGAGGTCTATAGAGTAAGAAGTCTCCAGGAGTAAGAAAAGGAAGGCCAATGGGAACTTGGGCAAATAATGAAGAGACAGGAACACAATGAGACACTGGGAAACTCAGGACCTAGCTATGAGCGAAATACACGTTATAAGAAAAGGAAGGCCAATGGGAACTTGGGCAAATAATGAAGAGACAGGAACACAATGAGACACTGGGAAACTCAGAACCTAGCTATGAGCGAAATATACTAAAACACTATTATACTATGTAATATAATGGAAAATATATGTAAAGGAGTAATATAAATGTAATAGTATAAATTTATTGATTTTCTTAAATACTTCATTTGCACAGCCTCTTTCATCTTTTATTCAATAAATTTTATCTTCATACATATTTTCATAAATCTGAGTAGGCCTTTGTGTAGGTTCAATGCTATGGTACCATTGTCATGATAAATGAAAGCTCCGTAAAATATATCCCTGTTTTGTTAAGGGACTGGAACCTGCGGTATTTCTTTGTAACCCTTTTATAAAAAGCCTGAATGTTTGTAAAAAAAAAGATGTGTCAATATTATTATCCGCTATTTTCTGAACCTTTTTATAAAAACCTCGAAGCAAGGGAGAGGAAAATAAGTGATTTTATTTATTCATAAATATCCTTTTTCTACATAGTAATGTATTACATTTTTGAAAACATATATTGATTTTGTTTTTATAAATTTATTGTGTTGTCGGTAAATACGAAATACATTCTACAGCCCTGTACATTGCTTGTCAATATATTTATGATATACGAGTGTTTTGAATCAACATGATGTATTGCTTGGAAATACATTTATGTTGTACAATTATTATTTTGTAACTGCATACTTATGCTGATACTTGTCTAATATACTTATGCTGATTATTGATCTAAGTTTCCTACTACTCAGATTTGTGCTTGATATGTCCATATCCATATCCTAGATTTTTCCTTAAAGTCTAAGGGTAAACCTTCATGACAAGGTAAAAAAAAATACGAATTTGCATTAAGTTATGCAATAAATCATTTACTTAAACATTAAATGTCAATGATTACATACTTTTTAGACTAGGTTTAGTGTATAAAGATTCCAATGGATCAAAATTGATGTATATTATCGAGGCATAAAATGGTTGTAAAATAACGGGCGATTAAATCGTGGTTAGAGGATACCATGTGTGCCCTGCAAGAACCTAAATTAACAGTTGCAATATAGATAATGATACTAAAATTTTAAGGGAGTGAGACAAGAATTGGGTGTTGAATCGGGGTAGGAGTGGACCGTGGGTTGAGAGAGACGTTGTTAGAGTCCTTAACAAACCCTTACAATTATTTTAATCAAATTATCCTGATTTATAAAGATAAAAAGGCAAGGGAAAACACCAACTTGATAAGAGAAAATATGATTGTTTCTAAGCCTTTATACAATGACAAATGAGCCATTTATTGAAAACTACCTACTTTCCTCATGCTAATTAAATTTGTTATCATATTGTAAACCTGCTATATTAAATTACCTATAATTTCAATCTTCTGCAGACATTGGCTTCCTATATATTACGCACAACATAATATTTTTAGTAAATTTTATATTTTAAATCTATATCATTGTAGGATGCAAGAAAGCACTGTATCTCACAAAGTCACAGTTTTTTTCATACATTTTATTTTATGATGATTTAATTCTTGAAATTTAAATTGAATTAAATGATTTATTCGAACAAATATAATACAAATCCTATGGAAGATAATTGTAATTATCTCTTTTATCTTATTTTATTAAGGGATTTTAGTTAATTAATCGTCTAATATAGTTCCACTCGCTGAAAGTAATTTACTTCCTTGCTAAATGTCTTATACATTGTTTTCATGACTGCACGTTCTTATTGGAAACAGTTGAGTTGTTCAATTGGATCTTCGAACCAGTCTTCTGGCTTCAAGTTAGATCGCGCAATTAGGATTCCACTCGTACTTTATCTGAAACCCTAAATAAATACCAAGTTTCTAATCGCAGGATTTAACGGTTTCGATCCTTTGTTGAACTTGTTCAATTCAGATACAAGTTAAAATTCCCAATCTGTTTAAATCACTCTTTAAGCTGACGCTTCAGGATTTAAATTTCAAGCATTGAAAACTGACTCTTATAGTAATTTACAGTTTATTTTAGTACGGATATTAATTGTACTCTTTGTGACAGTACTTGTCTTTAAATATTGAAATTGGCTATTGTATGTTAGATTTTCATTCCCTAGCCAACATTTTATAAATTCATGTACCAAATTAATTTTGTGTAGAAAGCATTTGCCAAATTAATTTATTTCTGTTTCATTCTGCAATACCTTTTATTCAAATTGGCGTTTAAGATTGTTTAATATTTATCGAATTCTACGTTCAAATTAGACCTAAATACTCTCTATTTTGCGCTATATGTGCATTATTGGGACTTATTATAGATTTTTTTTTTTTTTTTCTAAATTAATTATTAAAATAAGGCTATCTTCAGCCTTTATTTATATGTTAGTGTAATATGCACATTGCACTTCTAGGTTGAAAATATATCACCACAAGTAAGAGTCTATACTCTATACTACCAAATATCCATCAATTAAAAGAAAAATGAAATTCAGCAAAACTTAAGACACAGGTTACAAATTCAGAGAACGTTTATCTATGAAGGATTTAACAAGTTAGTATAAATAACCTAACTAAGCGTAACCTACGAACATGTGACGTCATACCCTAACACAGACAGGCGCAGGTCATACAGCGAGCAGAGCACAAAACACAAATATTTATTGACTGTCGGTAATTTTGCGTCGTAAATATTTTTGCTGCATATAGTTAATTTAAACTCACACACGTTTTTTTTTTTTTTTTTATTGGTGCGGTCAATTTTCACCCAGCTTTGAATTAACTTCTTTTTTTTAACGACAATGTTTATTCGACTGATCATTGTTCCATTGCTAATTCACACTAAATACAAAACAAAGGTTAGACAAAAATGGTGATCCCTTACGTGGTGAATGACAGAACTTCCACCCTTCCACAACTCTCTGACTCCCCTTCTATGGGTACTATCCCATATAAAACGACGATTCTTCTCTCGGTCAGCCTGAACATAAATAAAACGTTTTTTATTATATGAAAGGAAATAGTGAGACGGCAGTTGGATTATTATTTCAGATACAAAAAAGTCATCTTTATGATCCGCATTAAATGTAAAAGGTTGTCTTATTATTTGAATAAAGATAGACATTTTCATCGTCGATTAAAATTCTTATTTTTAGTTTTTTTGAACTTCGATTTGAACTATGTGTTGTATCAACATCGATTATATTTCTTAATGGTTTTTTGAACATCATTTAAAATCCTTAGCAGTTTTCCAAACTTTAATTAAGAATCTTAATACATAGTTGTCTAAAGACTTAAGTTTCTTATCACTGCGAACTTTGATTATATGCAAGCCAAATATCAAAAATATACTATGGGTTAAAGTTGTTCCCTGCGGATCCCTTTTACTTTCTCCTTCCGTTTTAACCACCATTAGAAAGCTAAAGAACTGTTTAAATGTTAAAGGTGAGAGTCTCGTGCCTAAACAACTCTGTTATCTTGATAGCAAAGTTTAATGTTGAGACCATAAAAACATTTAACTGCTAAGTCTCATTCACAGGTTAAAGCTATTAGTACCGACTGGCACGCAGACTGAAAACAAACAGTATTATAAATGATTCTATAATCTTCTTTTCTTTCAAAAGTAAACACTGCGGATCCTTTGTCTCAAATAATAAATTATAATCTTGGTTTGTAGATTTTGTGCTTTATTTATTTATGGGCCACAATTTTAACGTCTTTAAATTACGACACTTTCATTTATTTTGTCCCTCCCTTTTGTTCAAAGTTAGAAAATAAGTTCATAAAACTATAATTATTAATATGTTGGTCATAATTAATTATATTCTAATGTATTACAAAGTGGCCTTCGAGACTAATAATAATTATTGTAGAGGACCTTAATTTGCAAAAAAGGTGTTTTTTGTGAAGTCTATAATGAGGAACGTAGTGAACAGTAAAATAAGTAACAATGTTGGATCATTTATGTATTATTGGGAGCTTAGCGCATAATAAGGTTCCACAAATGAGTAGGTCCTCTAATATAAGGTGTCAAAGGAAGGTAAAAGGTTGAAGATTGCATCGTAAATAAGTAACTAAGTTACAAGAAATGTATTGGTCAATATGATCAGTTTTCAAATTGCTCTTTTAGTAAAAGCTGTACTATACCTGCTACCTGCTAAAACCTACTTGCTCTCTTTTAGCCTACTTATGCTATTCCTCTTTTAGTAAAAGCTGTACCATTCCTGCTTAAGCCTACTTGTGCTCTTATAGCCTACTTATGTTATTCCTCTTTTTTAGTAAAATACCTCTCTTAAAACACAGCTCAAATACTATAATATAATAAATAAAGTATTCATTATATATTTTTTTAATAAATAACCTTATATTTATTATAAACTAGGCATCGCGTGGCTCTATAATTGAAGCGAGCGTAATGCAATAAATTTAGGATATTAAGAAAGTATTTAATCATGATGAAGAGTTTATAGCTGAAGAGGATTATTGTAATTGTAATAGAGAGCAGTGAAGTGGGAGAGAGGGGTACCTTTCGTCATATTCCTTAACTTACATGTTGTAATCATCTTCATTTTAACTATATTAAAATGTATCACTTCACTTATCAAAAAACTTCTGTTTGTATCAAGTTAAAATTTTACATGCCATGAAAGAACGCGAGATATGGGTAAAAACGTTGTTTTCTCTATTTGAAACGTTTAGGTCTTTAACAGTTTTTACGATCTTTGGTCGCTGTTGGTTTTACTAAAAAAAAATATTAAAGAATGGGTGATGATGATCAAATCTTTCCCCGTCCTGAAATTACAATTTTATATTTGAAGCTCACGTTTACGCGAGCGTTGCTTTTTAACGGATGACGGTGTCCATCGAACGTAGCCTGAGCATTAGTAAAAGGCAAATGTCAGACAGACACACGCAGGATGCATATTTTGTTGAGTTTGAGTATATAATAAAAATATAATAAGTAATATAATAAGTAATATACTATAATAATAAATTGCATTTGATTAACTCTTTACTTTTGAATATATATTTAAAAAAGTGATACATTTTAAATTATAATAGGAATCTTTCATTTGTACACTCTTTGAATTAATTTTTTCATTCTTTTTCTTTGATAACAACTTCAAAGGAGTCAAAATTCCATGTTTTAGAATAGAAGGCAGTATAAAAGCGATAGATGAGGCTCAAGTTTGATAGTGTTGATGGGCATTTAGTCCGGAGGAAAGGGGTGAAGGGGTGTTAAGAAACTTAGCTTAGCTAGTCTTGTCTCGTGGAAGAAGCTCTCAGAACCCTCAAACTGATGAATTATTCAACGATGTAATGACCTTTATGGATTCACTTCGACATCAAGCAAACAGCTTCAAAAAGCAAACCCTCTGATGGAATAGTGATGAAAAGATCCAACTGTAACGATGCCATAACGATGTTACTAAAAACAGCTCTTGAGGACCGTGAAACAGAATTTAAATTGAGGATCAATGGGCTAACGACTCTTCATTTTTTGTCTGTTTACTCAAGTTGTTGGTTTTTTTTTTATTTACTAAAAAATCAATTGCTTGAACAAATTTTTCCGCACAAAACCAACCGTCACAAAACCGACTAGTAAAATTGACCGTTTTAGTTAGAGTTTGGAACTGTTTATTTTACTAATGACCAGGACGAACACGTAGGACATGGTTATAATTAGAATGTGGATCATGTTTATTTTACTAATGACCAGGACGAATTCGTCGGGCATGGTTATCCGCCCAACGCTCGTATAATCAGCGGACCTAAACGTTTAAAAAAGAGAAAAACTTTCTTACCGATATCTCACGTTCTAACGTAACGATTTTAATAAAACTTCGTCTGAAGTATAATTGAACCAAGCATGTAAAATTTAAACCTGACCCAAGCAGAAGAATTTGTGCAGTGAAGTGATATATTTTATAATATTTTAAATGGAGTAGGTGTGAGCACTCTACTACACCGTCTACAACCATCCTATGACTATCAACTTTTTTCTCTCTATTCAATTCATATTTATTTTAAATCAAATTATAATCATTATTAATTATGGGAGACAAGCAGAGAAAAATAGACTCCAGCGCCGGGACTTGAGCCCGTGCCCTCCGCATTTCCAGTGCAGATGCTCTGAACCAACTAAGCTACGCGGGAGAATGATTTTTCTTTGCCGTAACTTATAACTATACCCCAGATCCAAGCTTTCAATATTTCTACATATTTAGCAAGTCGATTTATGACATTAGAACTAAATCGAGAATTAACGCTTATGATTATAAGTACTCAATTAGTACCTGTATTGATTTAAATTTATATTTAAACTTTCCGTAGTATGAAAACTACCAAAACTTAAATAATTGAATTTCATATTTATTGTAGGACACGCGCTGCAATGATAAAAAAAACAACTTTTAATTTTTCCTTAACTCCGCCAAGTACAAATAAGTTAGTTAATTTTAATTTTGTCTCTTTTCTAACTCCGCCATATATGGTATAAGTAGTTAGCACCTTAGCAATGTGATTTTATAATTGATGTTTAATGAAAAGCATAAGGAACTTTGTGCCAATGGGTGTCCCGTGACATCACACGTATTTTTTTTATCTCTCAAACTCAAAAAATTATTTTTATTCTTTATCAAACATATTATACAATTCTCACTCGTGCAACAATTCATCACTCCCTCCCTTTTTCCTAGCGCTTTAGTCAGAGCTCAATCATGCAACATTCATAGGCTACATTTTTTACATCCATTATTATCCGAGCCATCAGCGAACATTTTTTTATTACCATGATCACAATCAACTAAACAGTGTATGATAAATCCAGGACTTGCAATTTTTTACTACTTTTCTGCACATTATGATCTAGACCAAACCTTTACCACAATGCTGACCTGTTGCTGACCACGTGTTTAAAAGAAGGACACTAACCACCATCATCATCACCGCTAAAACCAGGTGTACCTTTCCATTTTCTCATGATTAGCCAATTCAACGAACCCTTTTTCCTAGTATACGTAAACTATTTCTGATAAATTTTCATTCCAATCTTATTTACCCTCATTAGATTTTTATTCTTTTATTTGTATTTTTCTTAAGTTTTGAGTCGAAATAAAATGTATGTTTTAGGATTGATCTTAGAGCATAAGAGTTTAATCTAATTTTTTTTTGAATAAATTCTAAAAACAACTAACTTTAGATTTAATTATTTATTTTTGTTTTAATCAAGTAATGTTTTAAAATAACATATGTTGTTCTAATCTAAATTTAAAGGTAACCAAGTCACGTTTTTCTTCTAGAACATAGCATATATCTTACTTACTTATCTTAATAGGATTGTAGTAAAACCTTTTCAAAAGATACTTCTTAAGATAGAAGCTGATGTTTTCTTTTTCTTAAAATAAAATAGACAAATTCTTCAACTGGCACATTTACTTAGTTGTCTCAATAAACTTTTCCCCGGTAATATTTCGTATCTTTTAATCTCTTAGCTTTAAAGATTAAAACATTCTCCATAGTTGCAGCAAAATCTTTGTGTTTTTCTTTATTTAAGTTTTCCTTGGATTTTTTTAGAACAAACACCTTCCCTTTATTTTTCTATACCTCAAATTTAACTTTTTAAATATAACTATAATATAATAGTTAAAATTTAACTATAGTTCAAAACTTTTTTCTAACAAGTAGTGTGATTATTTTCGACACTGCTTTAGTTGTACTTTATTAGATAACCAACAATTGTCATAATAATAAAAGAAACAGTCTCTCCATGGAAGATAAAACTTTTTATTTATCAAAACAACCCTTTTATAGGTCTTGCGTTAATCTCCAATATCGTATGACTCGCCCACTACTTATATTTCTTTATAATGTAACTCGAAATCGGGGCTGATGATCTTTATTAAAGCCGAAAGCTGCTTTGATAAATAAACAAGTATTAGCCGAAAGCTGCTTTGATAAATAAACAAGTATTAGCCGAAAGCTGCTTTGATAAATAAACAAGTATTAGCCGAAAGCTGCTTTGATAAATAAACAAGTATTAGCCGAAAGCTGCTTTGATAAATAAACAAGTATTAGCCGAAAGCTGCTTTGATAAATAAACAAGTATTAGCCGAAAGCTGCTTTGATAAATAAACAAGTATTAGCCGAAAGCTGCTTTGATAAATAAACAAGTATTAGCCGAAAGCTGCTTTGATAAATAAACAAGTATTAGCCGAAAGCTGCTTTGATAAATAAACAAGTATTAGCCGAAAGCTGCTTTGATAAATAAACAAGTATTAGCCGAAAGCTGCTTTGATAAATAAACAAGTATTAGCCGAAAGCTGCTTTGATAAATAAACAAGTATTAGCCGAAAGCTGCTTTGATAAATAAACAAGTATTAGCCGAAAGCTGCTTTGATAAATAAACAAGTATTAGCCGAAAGCTGCTTTGATAAATAAACAAGTATTAGCCGAAAGCTGCTTTGATAAATAAACAAGTATTAGCCGAAAGCTGCTTTGATAAATAAACAAGTATTAGCCGAAAGCTGCTTTGATAAATAAACAAGTATTAGCCGAAAGCTGCTTTGATAAATAAACAAGTATTAGCCGAAAGCTGCTTTGATAAATAAACAAGTATTAGCCGAAAGCTGCTTTGATAAATAAACAAGTATTAGCCGAAAGCTGCTTTGATAAATAAACAAGTATTAGCCGAAAGCTGCTTTGATAAATAAACAAGTATTAGCCGAAAGCTGCTTTGATAAATAAACAAGTATTA
>KZ652015.1:160934-176297 GCA_001010745.2 Gerris buenoi
ATGGCAAAAACACACATGCTGTAAAATATCATGTTAGCTATAGAAAGTGCTAAAAAGGACTGTTGAGAAAGTCCTGAGAAGGACTGATTTAGCGATCTTTTATACAAGGTGTGTGAATAGTGCATAGTTATGGAATGAGATGGGTGAGGTGAAGATGCGTGAGTATAGTGTAGAAGTGGGGGTATGCGCACTACTATTCTTTTCCTTATCGATCTGACTTTCTTATATACTTACTCTCCCTAATCTTATATACTAAGTTCTCCCTTGCCCCCCTAATAACCATCACTCTGTCCACACACAGTTTAATATGTCACTCTCAAGGTCCATCTTTTCCTCCCGGACTACCCCCCTTCCCTCCTAACTCGCTCTTTCACACAGTTTTATATATCACTCTCTCTGAACTAGTTTTTTTACAAAACTTTTTTAATAATGTAGATAGATATATATTTCCTGTATATTTGAATAGTGAAATAAGTGAAAAAAAATGTTTTATAAATATATATATTTTATTATAAATAATTTCTATAGATTATCCATAAGATCGTGTGAACCGAATTGACGAATCGAGGTTCTCATCAAGACAGGTACAAGCATATGACGAACCATCATTTTTTGGTTCAAACGTTTTGTAATTAAAAAAGAATTTTATTTTTTATTGTTTTTTTACTTTCTCTTATAAAGAAAGTATTGTAATTGCGCGAAGATTGGATTTTGAGTTTTTGATGGAAGTGTCTGGGCAGATGTGTAGATCCTGAGCTACTGGGTAATTTTTTGTGCAGTCCAATGATACCCCTCGGCAAAATAATTTGGGGGCGCTAACTCTCAAAAAATCTGAATAAATGTAAAAAAAGTTGATTAAAATTCTGAATGAAGTCCATTTAAATACGAATCTAACGATATAAGCTGTTCTAAAAAATCCTGAGAAAATATCTTTAAACGCGGACGGAGAGAGTCAGGGTTTTTTTTTGCCGTGAAGAAGTTATTTTTATGATAAATTTTGATGAAATATTCATTCATGAAAATAAATGATTTTGTTTGAAATCGAAAACAAACACATTTTAACGCTTGTTAAAAGTTTTTTTTTTAATATCAATTATTTGATTTCAGAGTGCATATTGCTCAAAACAGTTTCATCAATATGAGAAAGTTTGTTTGTGTTCTCTAACTGATTTTTTTATTTTACGTTGGAAGCTTGCGGNGCAGAGCCCCCTAGTTTATATAGTAAATAAATTCTTTTTTATAAATTAATCTATACATTTACGCCACATTTATGAAACGAAAAATAATTAAATATCAATAAATCTGAAAAATTATGTTGATGACGTATGTGTTCATATCTATACTTCTAGAACTTTGTGTTAATAGCGTGGGAATATCTTTTCGGAATTGTTGAATAAGTCGGGAATAAATAATAAATAAAATAATAATTAATAAAAAATATAGTGTTCTGTAGTTTTTGAGACACGAGCAAGTTAAGATGAATTGTTTAATGGATTTGTTTTCCCTAGTGGATTATTTTCCGCATATTGTACTGTACACTTATAAACTTCTCCTATTATAGATGGCTTGGAATTAAACAATATACGGATAAGACTATAGCGGTTTGAAGTGAGGATCTCTGTACTGCGGAATTAAAACTCTGTATGGCGAAATGTCTCATGGTTCTCTAGTTGATGACTTCGATAATCAAATTATTAATTAACCCGAGCTCAGTTATTAATTAATTTATCCCTACTTGAGAAGAAAATTGCACTTGGCATAATTTCCTTATTCAAGAGCAGGAGACTGGGACTTAATTGTATCCGGAAATTTAATTGATTATTCAAATTACTTGTCTTTTGTCTTTATTATAATATTGATTAGTTTTAAGTTTAATAGTAATGTCTAAAAACAATGATGACGGATAAATTTAATTAGTTGGGGATTTGAATCATTTTGTTGTTTTGTAAAAAGGAATTTTCTTCTTATTAATCAAGATTTTTGGGTATTAGTCTTCAATACTGACGTGCTATTCTTCCTAAGAACCGGGGACCGAGCGACCATTCGCACTCACATGGCGCTAAAAAGGAAGAGATATATTTTTTTTAAATGTGGTGGAAAAATTAAGAAATAATTCCATTTTTAGGCATATTATCAAATATGCTTGGTTATCCAATAAGTATAAAGCCAAAGGTTTGAAATTAAATTTTATTTAATTGACCGAGCGTAGCGAGGTCTCTGTTTTAACTCGACCGTTTGGCATTTCGTCTGTGTGTCTGTCTGTCTCTTAATTTTTGTAAATCGACTGTCATTTTCTTCATCGATTGTACCTTAGATGATGATAATTTTGTTGTTTTTTTTTCCTTTTAGTCTTAGAATGGCCATAGTTTCTATAATAGTTGACCAATTTTATTTCTGATTGAGGCGGTTGAATCTCACACTAATGCTCTTTAAATTGAGTATATTTTATTTCGTTTGTTCATCCTATTTGCTGAGAACATGAGAGTAAACTTTTTACAGCTTGCCGTGTCACGTGACCACTTTTTTTGGTTTTTAATATNGAAGAAGTTATTTTTATGATAAATTTTGATGAAATATTCATTCATGAAAATAAATGATTTTGTTTGAAATCGAAAACAAACACATTTTAACGCTTGTTAAAAGTTTTTTTTTTTTAATATCAATTATTTGATTTCAGAGTGCATATTGCTCAAAACAGTTTCATCAATATGAGAAAGTTTGTTTGTGTTCTCTAACTGATTTTTTTATTTTACGTTGGAAGCTTGCGGTGCAATCGAAAATATAAAATAATTATCTAAATGTAGTTGTACTTTTCACATATTTGAGATTTAAATCACTTTTGGAATGTTTTATTTTTCATTATATAAAGCGAAAACTTGCTAGCCCTTTGGTTATTACAAAAGCTCATTAAAATACGTTAAATATGGAATACAAGAGTTTCAAGAATTCCTAATATCTTTTGATTTAATTTCTTTTGTATGAAACATTCTGAAAATTCAATTCCTCGTCATTCGTGGCCAAATTCTATATAAACTGATATCTTCAAAATGCCTATATTTTAGACCCTTCCTCTATACAATATACATATTTCATTAATCCTTTCTGGCATTCCAAATCCTTGCTTTACTCCTTGTCAAGCCCTTATATTGTCAACCTTTAATCTGAATAGGCTTTGCCTAAAGACACTTAGTTATAAATTGCCATCAATATTTCCTTATAGCTACATGAATTCAATATTATATTCAAATAATTTTTTTATTTATTATATATGTATATTATATAATATGATATATAAATGGGAAGGAGTTAAATAATAATCAAACAAATAAGACGGTTCAATTGAAAATAATTTGTGCCTAAATAAATAAGTTAATAAGACTCCTCTTTGTTAATCAATTAGTGTCTACACATCATCTACGTTAAGGATTACACCGCACTCTTCAATTCCTACTTTTAATTGATGATCTTATTTTATACTCTACATTACATTTTTTTTTTTTTTTTTTTTTTTTTTTTTTTTTTTTTTTTTTGAGATTTCAACTGGATTATGCGTTTTAGGTGTTTTAAAGACCTCCCAATACCTCCCATGTGGTTTTCAGCATGACATCTGTATGTGTGTTTGTGTGTACCTATGTGTGTATATATGTGTGTTTTCATCGTAGCGACAAGGAGAGTTGAAATTCAGAAAAAATCATTCCTTACTTCTAGTTGTGCCCCCCGGAAAAATCAACTTTTTCCGCCATCTTGAACCCAGTTTGCTGAGTCAAAAAAATTTTAAAAATCGTAATTAATCGGAAAAATTTAGAACATTATTCAGGTCTACGGTAGATATAAAACATAAAGTCAAGCTCTGGAATAGCGTCGTCAAACCAGTTTTAGTATACGGTTGCGAAACTTGGAGCCTTACAAAAAACAACATAAATAAAATGCGAGTAGCGGTACGCAGAATGGAAAGAAGTATGCTCAAAATCGGAAGGAAAGAGAGAAAATCAAACAACTGGATACGGAAACAAACAAACCTAGTGGACGTAGGAAAGATGATAATAGCAAGAAAATGGAAGTGGGCAGGTCACATAGCGCGATGCGCAGATGGTAGATGGACAAAGAAAGTGATGGACTGGCAGATCGTAGCGATGAAAAGAGGAAGATAAAGACCTAAATTGAAATGGGACAACGAGATGAGGGCATGCTGCGGAGGTGCAACATGGCAACGAGTTGCTCAAGACAGAATTGAATGGAGAAGAATGGGTAATGTGTACGCAGAAGAATGGCTTGATAGGTAATAAGTACATCTATTTAAGTAAGAAAATAATTGTAACAATAATTGTAAATATACGTATGTATGTATAAGTATGTATGCATATGTGAGTGTGTTGTGTACATATGTATGGATGTATGTATGTGTGTGCATATATTATACATATACATATATATAAATGTATATATATATAGGTAAATTAAGAAAATAATTAATAAAATTAAAATTAATAAAGTGAATGAGTATAAATGAAATAATAAGATTAGCGGTATATAAATAATTTGTTATTTACGTTTAGAGCCTGCTTGTGAATGAAATGTTATTGCCTGTTTTTATTTAATGTTAATGTATATTTTGTCTTATTGTATTAATATTTTATGTTCTTAATTTAATTGTTATAATATTGTCAAATATTTATGTGAAACTATAATTAAAACAATATGTATTATATCTATATCTATGATGTAAACGTAAACAAACACTAACTCAAGGCCACTATAGGCTACCATAGCGAAAGCTGATTTGAATATTATAAAAAAAAGAGAAAAAAAAATGAATTTATATTTATAATATTTAATAAATGGTTATTATTATTATTATTATTAATTAATCGAAAATGGTCTGTATGTTAAACAAATCCACGAAATTTAATTTTGATATTAGCCGCCATTTTGAAGTCATCGATTTTTTATTTGTAAAACTTTGACGCTTAATAATACCGAAAGTATTGTAGCTAATCTTAGGCACAGGGAGGTGAGGAAAGTGCAGAAGTCTCTGCTGAGAGCTAACCTTCGTCTCATTAGGTAGGATTTATTATTAGTATGTTGTTATTTAGTTACTATTAGTAAATTAATTTTCTCCCTATATATGTAGTAAAGCATTCCTGCAAAAATTATATTTTTGAATTCCTCTTTTTTATAATAATATATAACTAGGGGGCTCCGCCCCCCTAATTGCTTCTCTCGTCAACCCCCGAAAAGCGGCCGGTGCGCGGCCGCTGCTACGTCGAGGCACTCTAGAGTGAGGCATTAAAATTGATCTCATGGTTCTTTTCAATGATGGCAAAAACACACATGCTGTAAAATATCACGTTAGCTATAGAAAGTGCTAAAAAGGACTGTTGAGAAAGTCCTGAGAAGGACTGATTTAGCGATCTTTTATACAAGGTGTGTGAATAGTGCATAGTTATGGAATGAGATGGGTGAGGTGAAGATGCGTGAGTATAGTGTAGAAGTGGGGGTATGCGCACTACTATTCTTTTCCTTATCGATCTGACTTTCTTATATACTTACTCTCCCTAATCTTATATACTAAGTTCTCCCTTGCCCCCCTAATAACCATCACTCTGTCTACACACAGTTTAATATGTCACTCTCAAGGTCCATCTTTTCCTCCCGGACTACCCCCCTTCCCTCCTAACTCGCTCTTTCACACAGTTTTATATATCACTCTCTCTGAACTAGTTTTTTTACAAAACTTTTTTAATAATGTAGATAGATATATATTTCCTGTATATTTGAATAGTGAAATAAGTGAAAAAAAATGTTTGTATATTTTATTATAAATAATTTCTATAGATTATCCATAAGATCGTGTGANGATACTTTCGTTAAATGTAAAAGCCAAAATTAAAACAATTAAATTAATGAAATAAAATAAATAAAAATATTGTATATTTTTTACGCCCAGTGCTGCTTCCTCCTGCTGCGCAGAAGCAGGAGAGGCCACTTTAGTGAGGAAAAGTTCCGAGGGACCCCGTACCCGATTTTTTAAATTCTATTGCTTATCTAAGTCTTGTTTATAGTCTATTCCATCTATCAATTTTAATTGTTTCCTCTATACCTAAGTGTGAAGAATAATTATATTTGAATTAATTTGAAATTTGAGGTATTTCGTTGCAATTTACGTTATAAATCGTTTTACATACAATGCAAATTTAAATTAAAAAATACTAGCGCGGTATAGTCGAAAAACATAAAATATTGTTACGCATTGTTTTATAATGACCCAAAATTATTTTAAACAAAGAATACAATTCTAGTTTATTAATGCATGAAGCACTCAATTTATCTTATAAACACTCCCATTTTTGCAGTATATACTTACTGCATGTATGTGTAGTGGTACATTCTGCTTAAAAAGAGAGTTCATATTGCGGATATGTTATGTATGATTACATTTGTTTTTATCGCTTGGAAACTCCAGCTACTGACCTATGAAAGAGAGAGCAATCGATATATATTCTACCTTATTTTCACTGTTTTTTTAGTAACCTTTTTTGTCACAGTTATACAAATCATATTTTGGAATATTCCGTTTTGAGAACATCGGAGCAGCAAACGTGGTCGTAATATTATTCGTCGCAGTAAAGTTGTGATATATTCTAGATATTAAAAAGAAGGATGTTTTATTGTTATAAACACTTGTCGCTTTGTTTTGTTAGGTATATTCAAGTTCAGGTGTGCATTTGTAGGATGCAAGTAGAGTTAAAATACAAGCTCTGGAACACCCTACTGTCCTATCCTTCTCCCCTAAGTTCAGGTTCAATATTATCAGCCTGACCTGATTCCTGTTATCACAACCTACTCTCTCTCTCTCTCGCTTACTCTACTTTTTATCTTGAACTTCCATCTCTCTCATTCTTTCTCCCAGATCAAGCCTACCTCTTCTACTTCCAACCTTGTCTACTTATTCTCTCTTTGTTCATACTGACTATCTCCTGTCCCACTTTTGCAGTGGTATTCATCAAAATCATTCTAAACCATTCAAAATTAATCATTTGACTATAACCCTTAAAGTATTATTTTTATTTATATTTATATACATTTTATCTCTGTTCGTATTCCCCTCCTAAGTCGGATTCTGTTTCAGAAAAAAAGTATAAAGGTGGGGTAAGACCGGAAGATATTCTCATACAATTGATAATTGTTTCTAGGATTTTCTTTTGAATCTTTTTATAGAACAAAGAGGGATTATGGAAACAAAAACGGCATTAAAATGAAGAGAATGAATAGGTTTATATATNTATATCGTTGAAAAGCTCTTGAATAGTAAATTAATTTTTGTTATATTCAATTTTGTGATATTTTTTAGTTTTGAGGTGGGTAAAATTGAATAAAAAAAACTTTTTATATAGCAGTTTCTACGATTTTTTGTTGGGTTATTTGTTTATTAAATTTATTATATGTGCGCTAACATTTGGCGCATGTTGGGGGCTTTGTTTCTCTAAAATGTTGGTTAGAACCAACGTTATTAAATATTTACTGGAACACCCCCGCGCCGTTCCAACATTTTGATTATTTTTATCGAGGTATTTTTATATCTTAAGTTCATCGTTTCTTTGCGTACTATATCACGAGGAAGCTATGTGCCACACTAATTGGCAGAGTATTTTGTTTGCTGCATTTTGAAATTCTAAAAACGTATTGAAAATAGGCAACATAATCGTGGTCGCGTTCAGAGAATTCAGTTCTCTTTTGATACTTGCTTCTTTTCAAATTTTTCATACCACGTACGACGTTCAAGGTGGAACCACTGCCGAGATGTTCGTAACACTTAAAACAATGTTTCGCTATTGCGATTGTCACCGTAACAGTTACCTTGTAAATATTAAAACTTTGGGAGCACAAATATTTTCAAACTACGTCCTAACAAACTTGAAATGTTGCTCGTAGATATAGAATAACGGCTCTCACTCTAAAGCTCCCTTGGGGAAAAGCCGAAGTTATTAGTCGTTGTTACGCCTTGTGCGGAAACTTCGGAGCACTTCATTATCCAAACTGTCGATTATACGTAAAAATTAAACTTAATGTTTCATTTGTGAAATTTTATCATTTTCAATTTTTATTTGATCCTCAATTGGTATCTGAACCAGAAGAAGCGAGTATTTATATTTTTGTAAAATAAGCAAAAAGTCGTGCGGCGCGGCGACAGATACTTAATATTCATAGATATTCTTTGCCCTTTAATCCGTAAACCGTCCATTGTAAGTAAAAATTAATCGGACTTTTTTGTGGGAAATTTTGTTATCTTTAATTTCGATAACCACCTTGATTGGTGTCCGAGCCATAGGAAGCGAGATAGTCTCAATAAACCGAATTTCTTGACATTTATTTACGCGACCACGATCTCGTTACCGATTTTCAATGTTTATCAGAACGTCAAAATGAAGCGATCCAAAAAAATTGAAGCTCCAATTATTTTGGTTCAGAAAACCTAAAATGGCTGCACTTTGTTTTTTGCACTAATAGGCAAAAACAAAAATAATTGATTCTTCTTCCTTTCAATAAATTAATTTTCATCATAACCTACATAATCAAATTCAAAACCAGCATACCCTTTAAGAAGATTACCACCAAATATGTCACCATGATGTTTGATTTATATTTTTAATAATTTGAAAGTTGCCTAAAAAAGAAAGTCAAGTTAAGTTGAAACAATTACCAAACCACATCTTGATAACAACGTGGGTTTTTAAATATTATACATATATGTATCAGAGCAGTGTCTCGACGACGACGGCACCGACTTACTTTGTAACGATTTGTTATTGATAAGGCAACCACATTTATTCTTTAAAAAATTAAGGTTTGTTTTGATTTATTGGTTTTCAAATAGATTTAATAACTTACCTGAAGAGAGACCGAAAATCATATCAAAAACAAAACATTATAATTATTAACATTACATTTTTGATTTGTTATGTATTGAAAGCTGACACTTGTTGACTATGGCATCAAAATACAATTCTTTACTTGTACGTACTGTACAAGGTAAACATCTTAAGAACTCTTTTGGTAATGGGCTCGTTTTTTTCTCTCACCTTCACGTGGGCATATCGGCACGGTTTAGATTCGTTTTAGCGAGATCCCAGTTACAGAGCTTTTTCCTTTTATGAATTATAGATAGATTGAATAAAAATGTATGGATGGTGATAAGGTAAAATGAGAAGCTGTTGCAACATCATTTCACATCCAACAATCAGATGTTCTAGACGTGACGGTGTCACAGAGTTAGTGAATTCTGACTTTTTGAACCCACTGCATACATACAGGAATTTATTCTCTAGGGCAGGGAGTAATTTGCTTATGATTATAGAGTGATATGCAGATTCAAAGGCAGATTCCATTTTTTGAAGGAAGACCTTGGATTAACAGACCTCAGGCAGAGTTGGTATTTACTGGATAATACGTCAAATAACTTCACCTAATTTGTTGGAATAGCCTCTCGGGGCAAGTGTTCTTTCGGATATCAACCCAAGAACTAGATGTAAACAGGAATGCCAACTTGACTCGCCAGTTCCAAATTACTGTCATAGCGAGTAACCTAATTGAGATCTCTGTACTGGATTTACAAAAAAAGATAAGAAAATTATTAGGCACTAATGGCCGTGGAAACCTACGCAATAAAATCATTTTTTTTAAAAAAGTCATCAAACGACGAAAAAGTACTTCTTATGTATTTCGTTTTTGAGGGAGCATAATAAACAAAAATAGATTCCTAATTGGTATGGCACATAGCTTCCTCGCATCCTATCTCGTACTTTATTGATTTCATGGTTTTACCAACCATTATAGTCTAACTTGTTTCCCTTGTTATTTTAATCTTTCAAAAGCAAATTAAAATTTGAAAACATAATTTTGTCGAAACACAATTTTTTTTCATGAAGTATCAATTTAGCAAAAGCAAAAGAGCGCAGACGGTTCAAATTAAAAAAATTGGGGGCTATCTGCTGGTTACTTTGTTGATTGTTTCTGTTGGAACCTCGGTGCCTTCAACCTAACATTAAAAATACTTTTGTTTTATAGAAGATTGAACTTTTGTGATTTTACTTTTGTTCTTTATATAAGATTGAATTTGACTAAACATAAAACTTAACTTTTTACGACGAGCAAGCGAGTAGGGGGCAGAGCCCCCTAGTTTATATAGTTGGATGCAATTTGATTTTAAGCTTATTTGTTTTTGTTTGATTTAGCTTGGAAAGTATGTATAGAATATATTAAAGGTACCTACAGCATCTATTATTTCTAAGATTGAATTTGACTAAACATAAAACTTAATTTTTTTATGTATAAATAATAGTTTAAAATAATTCAAGAACATATTTTTATACTAAGACCAGCATTAATCAAATATGTATATTATTCTATTATAGTTGGAGCTTGCAAAAATATTTCTATAGTATGCATTTAGGGTTTTCCACTGTAATCTAAGTACTAAGACGTTAGTTGGTAAGATGCAATTTGATTTTAAGCTTATTTGTTTTATTTAGCTTGGCAAGTATGTATAGAATATATTAATCTTATTTAAGAGGAGTCAAATAAAGAATAGAGAATGAAATTTTATGTATTATTATTCTAAAATTTTTCACTAAAGAGACATTTTTATCAACATTTATTTTTTCATAATAATTCAGAATACATTTGTAATTTAATGTCAAACTACCCTATTTTTTTAGCTATAGGACTATATTGATTATAATTCACCTTAGATATTGTAACCAAAGCATTGTATTTAGAAGTATATAAAATTAATTTAATAAGGGTATTATGAGCAAGCAGCATGATATTTTTAAAGCAAATTTTCACCACCTTTTGATTGGCGAAACCCCCATCTTTATATATTTTTTAGATTGTACGCTATAACGTTTTTAATGAGAAAAAGTCCCCAGAAAATGAGATAATTTAAAAAATCGATATATCTCGAAATCGAATGTCGATTAACCATTATGTTATATAACATTTTTTGTCAGAAATGTGTTTTAGAACATCAGGTTATTCTATGTTACACCTTATGTGGGACACTCTGTATAATATTACACTGTTTTATATTTAACATGTTAGATTTAACTTTGGCTTTTTTACCTCAATGTAAATAAATCATAAAGAGTAATAAGGTGACTAATATAGGATTTACCTTAGGGGGGAGGTGGGGGGNTTAATAATATTTAACATGATAATTACATATTAAGTTACATTGCAATGAAAAGTAAATTAAATTTTTTATTAATTTTAATTTTAATTGCCAAGAAGTATTCTATTATTTTAATTAATGTCCCAATCATGAATACTCATAATTTAATTATTTAAAAAATGTCAAAATAGGAACAACTCACAAATTCTCCAATTCGGGAGCATCAAATGTGTCCAATTCGGGAGCATCACACGTGTCCAATTCGGCCCAGGGGATCAAAATCGTGTTGGAACCTCGGTGCCTTCAACCTGAGTTACCGTGGTGGTTAAAACCGGGTGGTTCCTTGCACAGGGTAGCACATCACAATGAGAAAAACAGAAATACTCCTCGTACTGGTCACTGGTTTATATTTTCGAATTAATATAATAAGATTTACAATATTATATATAATGCAGAACATGTTACATCTTAAAACATATAAAATAAAGCCAAGTGGACGTGTTGGCTGGTCTCTCCAGACTGAGTTTAAAAACTCCTCGTATTACCACAGGGAGACCGGTGCCGAAGTCCGGCAGATAAAGATATAAATATCTACACAATTTTACATAATTACACAGTTTCCATAAACTATTAACATTTCATATAAATCAGATAAGTAAGTACTTTTGAAGCTGTAGGTGTAAATAAATGTATGTTTGTGCGCATGTAGATGAGAAGCAAATGAGCGCAGAAGGTTGAAACTTATATGGGACCAATAATGAGCTAATTATGACCTTACAAAGTTCGTTATAATAGGACGTGTAGTTTTTAAGATACATGGGTTCGCAAAAATTGAGCAAGAGACTGAGACATTGAACCATGTTCCCTGATGTCTGAATGGATTTCTGCATAAAATATGTTTGTTCTTCAGAGATCACATTACTTCTGATACCTTCGATTAGTTTGGAAGCAAAGCTAAAACGGTAATTATTGTACATAAATTTCCGTTTATCACTTTTTTTTTTTAATTATATTAACTACTTTGTACGATTAGTTGTTAATTCTCCTATTCTCAACTGAGCGTGGTTTACGAGGCTATTTGTTGACAACGCTTGATTTATTTTAGGATATATTCATGTTAAAGTTATAAAGAGAAGTTATTAATCCATAAAGATGTTAGAAGAGTGGTCGCGTGTTCTAAGTCAGAAACATTTTCTTGTGGTCGTTGTGTCTTGTGAAGCATGTTAATTCTGCTGGAGTTCCACTCCAAACAGATCTACCCCAGTCTAAATCCACCTCAGTCTAACAAGCCTTTAGTTTTGATTAATGACAAAGGCTTTCAGAGAAAAGTTTTCCCAAACAACACTCCAACAGGTCAATATTACTGCTTTCAATTTGTTATCCTCGACGACTCCAACACATTCCTGTTTGGATTGCAACCTTTAACAAAGATAAACTGCGAAATCAACTGACAAGGAATATATGCTTGAGAAGTTTTCGTGTTTATACATGATGTATCTACAATCTACATCTACCAATTTAATTATTTCGTGTTACCATTAAATCGAGCCTTGACTAGCTAAATTAAATTCACATATAAAACAAATTGTCGTTTATCAAAAGTTACTATCTTCTTTGCTCCTTAGATTAAAGAGTCTAAAAGTATATATAAAACTACGTTTTTAATAAATAATATCGCACGACTATATCGCATCTACAAATAATCCCGAAATGCTTAAAATACTCTCCCTCGAACCTTACTACTAACAATAACAATAACAGAACTCATTTTCAGAGAGGTGTAATTCTCTAATAACTAAATTTGTGTAGATTTCTTCGATATAGAAAACAAGAGATACCAAATAGATTAAAATATAATTGTACAGGTGATAGCGTGCGGAAAAATTTCGGTCTAACATCAAGCTAGAATTTCGTGTACAAGTTAATCTTTCAGTGCCTTTTAAGAATATGTGGTCGTCAAAGTTCGTCTGCGGGACACACACAGCTTGGCAATAGGCATTGGGGGGGGGGGGAGTGGAGAACAGCCATGTCCCGCCCTTTATGGTGGACAAAGTGACTTTCATGATCCTTAGTAAAATTTGTTAGTTGACCAAAAATCAAGTTGATGCTAGTTTGTCACTTGATAGGTTAGTTATTCAAATATTGCTCGAATTCAAAGTAAACACTTATTAAGTGACAAAGTACCATAAACAACGTTATTTTTGGTCTAATAAATAATTTTTTACTCAGGAGCACCAACTCAAATCTAAAATTACTACATCAAATCGATGTATCAAATATCTATGTATTAGGTGTTTGTGAAGTAGTTTTTCAAATAATTACTTAATCATGTTTTCTTATTCCACCAGTTTATTTGGTTGGGAAATCGAGCCAACTCTTAATAAAATTATTATTTATCTCTAAGAGAAGAAAAAACAGCTTTTATATTAAAATTATTACTGGTTTAACTATTGACACGTTAAAGCCCCTTAAAATATCTTATCTTTTGACATAAACGTCAAATAATACCAGCCCATAAAAACCAAGTTTTTATTATAAATCCTTTATATTTTTGCATTTTAGTTCTGAAGGGAAATATTGGTATTCATTCATTTCAATTTTAAATAAATAATTTAAAATTAATTAATTAGTAACATTTAATTAATTATTATATTTGTTACAATGATTTTGTATCGGTAGAGAGTCGAAATGCCAAGATTCAGCAAGATTGGATAATTAATTGAATTTTTATTTATTGTATTACTTTTTTAAATTTAATTATCCCATTCATTTTGAAAAAGATAATTTTTTTAAATTTAATTAATTAATGAAATTAATTAATTAATTAATTTGTTAAAATGTTTTTATATTGGTAGAGTCTATGTGCAAAGTTTGAGCTCGATTGGATGACTGGAAGTGGGTTAACTAGCCCTCCAAAGATTTTATATACCAACCAATTAATTAATTAATTAATTATTTTTTTATTTTATTTTTTAAAATTTATTTAATCCATTCATTTTATAAAAAAAGAATTAATTAAATTGAAAAATTAATTAATTAATTAATTAATTAAATTTAATTAATTAATTAATTTGTTACAATTTTTTTGTATTGGTAGAGAGCCTATGTGCCAAGTTTCAGCTCGATCGGATAAGTAGAAGAGGGTTAACTAGCCTTCCAAAAATGTTGACGCCAGGCACCCAGGCACTCCCCCAGGCACCCACTCCCCCAGGCACTCCCCCAGGCACCCAGGCACAAAAGTGAAGTTAATATAAAGGATTTAAAAATGAGTTGAAAGACCAGAGGGGTGTGGTGGAAAGCCGTAATTAAGTTTGACTGTATTTTATTTTATTTTTTTTTATAGACACTTCATCTGCATACAATCGATATGTAAATTGGAAGATTCCATCTTTAACGTGCCATCAACAACATATTTTTTCATTTTGAAACATTTCCTTTGCCAAATTATCTGTTTGCCATCTCTGTTGTGTTGGTGTTGTTCCAAATTTTCTACAAAGTAAAGAAAAAAAGTGAATGGAGACTCTTAAATTTTTATTTTTTTCGAAAAAAGATCGATGACACTTTTTACATTACACCTGTTTATATCTTTTATTATTCTGATTTTCTTCTTCAATGTGAGATACATTTAAAATTAAATTGTTTCTCAGTTTTTAGACTTAAGATGTATGACCGAGTAAGTTATTCATATACACTGACAAAATCAGAAGTTTAACAAACTGCCTGAAAACATTGTTTAATGATTGATTTAATGATTAGTGAGTTAGGAATGATTCACAGTTAAAATAAACTATACTCACCTCATCTGGCTCACTCACAAATTTTTCATTGTCAAAACACAATATCAAATTCTTTAAAGATCCGATTTAACAATTTTAAAAATACGAATAATTTTTAAAATACGAATAAAAAGACGAAACTGATTTATTAAATCTTTTTTTAGGGTTCGTTGGCAAAACCAAGGACCCTTATATTTTCCTCCGTGTGTAAGTCCGTCCGTCCGTCTGTCCGATCTTTTGTCCGATCACTTTGAAATTTGGCATATACATATGTGTATTGTACCTACCCACACATTTAAAAATGTAGGGACTTAAAAAATTTGTTTTTCCGTGGTAGGCTGTGAAATAGTAACTTTAGAGCCTAAAAAACAAAGCTAAAATCAATTTTTTCATTACGTGAACTTAAAAAATCTTTTC
>KZ652015.1:187011-201560 GCA_001010745.2 Gerris buenoi
ACTAACGGAGCAAAAACTACATACCCTACCGTTTTTAATAAAGTCTTTAGGTTGTTTATACAGTTTTTCATGCCTTTTTACACAGTTTTTTTTACAGTTTTTTTACACAGTTTTATATATATCAGTAAGTTAAGTTAATTTATAAGCAGATTTCGATTTTTTTAGATTTAACAGTTATTTTTAAAGTTTTTTTTTTAATATATCCGTAAGTTAAGTTAATTTCAACAGATTTTGATTTTTCATATTTAACCCCTTTAAACTTTTATATTTATTTTTATTATTTAACCCCTTAAAAAGTATAATTTTTTGTATCACTATTGTTTTCTTTTAATACCAATAAAAAATTAGCTTACTATTTTTTTATTTTTTTTCTTCGATTATAACAATGTAAAAATATTTTGTTTTTTCTTAAATAACAGTTAGATGTTAATGTAAATTTTTAAATTTTATCAATGTAAAAATAAAAAAATAAAAAAAATTAAAATATAAAATTAGCAGGGAATGTAGAGCTAAGTCTTTACTACCGAGTCGTGCGTAGTCGGTTCCAGTGTGAGAGCTCCAGTCGTACTACCGAGTCGTGCGTAATCGTACGTAATCGGAAGTCGCATGTAATCGGATCCAATGTGAGAGCAGCCTTATAGTCGTGTAGTGTTTGGGTTTATCTAGGAAGGTAAGCTTTGTACCGAGTACCCCCACTCTACTCCACACCACCCTCTTCCACCTATCTTCTACTATGATATTTATCATGAATTAATTTTAATATTCAGTTCATTGCAATACGCTCGCTTCACTGATAGAGCCACGCGATGCCTAGTTTATAGTCATTTCTCTATAACTGTGTTTTTAGAGAGGTTAATATTGGTTGCGAGTGGTTTAGGGTGACATGTTATAAATGAGCAGATTTAAATGGATTGGAGTGAATTCCCATCCAGAATAGAGATTAGTAAGTAACAAAACCAACGAGTCGAGTACTAAATTACTAAACTACTCAACTAAATTTACTCTACTAAATTACTCGACCTGTGCAAACTAGCTTAAGACAAAGTGATGTTTAGTCTAATGCACTTTAGGACTAAGAAAGACAGAGATTTTCACTGTGTGATTGTGTAGATCAGTGGCTGAGGCAACATTTACCTCATTATGAAAGGTTAGTTTTGGGCACCTCATGAAGTCCTCTAACAAATTAATACTCAAGGTAATGAGAAAGGAGTTAAATAAAAACAAACTATGTATCTTGTCTGTCTGTCTGTCAGTAACGTTTACGTGTCCGACGATAACTTGAGTAAAAGTTGACCGATTTAGTTGAAATTTGGTATACATGTTCCTCTTACTAATACTCAGGCTACGTTAGTTGGACAGCGTGATCCGTCGAAGAGTTCGCGCTCGCAACGCTCGCGTGAACGAGAGGTTCAAAAATTAAATTGGCTACCTAAGATGTCTAAAATTTGATATATTTATTCATTTTTTCTGTATTTTTAGCACCTGTCCTTATAAAGTAGCGGGAGGGGGACTTTATTGGGTTTTGTTTTGGTAATTTATGGGGTAATATAGCCGTAATTTTGGAAACGCGATATAAATTTGTGATCTACTTTTCAATATCTTTCAAATTCTCTCTTCACGGCACAGAACTACATGTTCTCTAGTGGAGAGATAACCTGAAATGTGCTAATGTGTAAAATCATTGTAAAATATATTATTATGTGTTGTATTATTGTATATTAAATTTCAATAAAGGTATTTCAATAAAAAAAAAAAAAAAAAAAAAAAAAAAAAATTATACCCACTCAAAAATTACAAAAAATGATAAATGTTGGGATCAGTTCGCAATTGCTCGCTGATCGATGAAATGTTGAGTGCTTAAGTTCGTAATATTTCTCCTGTTACGTTTAACTTTTATTGTATACCAATTTTCAAATATCTATTTACAATAGGTCGAGAGATGTACTCCAAGATGCTGCGGACGGACGGACGAACTACCAAAAGCTTCTAGGATGACCTCGAAACCCTAAAAAACAAACATAGCTCAATCATATTAACATTTTTTTTTTTTTTTTTGTTTTGTTTTTAACATCCTGATCGAAATTTAACACGGATTTCTATTATGACGGATACCACCGTCATAATAGCCGCATTAGATAACGATGCATTTGTTAGCGTGAAACATATTTGGCTTCTCTTAAATCAAACCTGGATTATTCTTTTTATTTTTACACTATTTCTAGGTATAATGTTTTACTCTTTTTGAAAACTAATCGCTTTGAATTACTAATTTAAGTTAGTTTTTTATAACAAAACTCATGTATTAATTTATAATTCAACAATTTTATAAATATATTTATCCCATTAATACTATTGTTCTGATGAAGGTTAAATGTCTTATTTCATCCTCTACTCCAAAGTTTTGACTGTAATCTAAGCTTAATAATAATAATTAATAGTAATGCTTTAGCTTCAAGCAAAAAGCTTTTAATCCCAATTTTTTTAATTCTAGAGAATAAGCTCACTAATGTAGCTCGTCATGCAATGTCTAGAATAATGTGATTCCACATGAAACTTTTATTAACTCCCAAGAATATTTTTAGAATAGCGCAACAATATACTTTTATTGTTTCGGCAGTTACTACTTTACTTGTTACCTTTTCCTCCACTCTTCATTTATTTTTACTTTTTGAAAATAATAAGTGTATACAAACTTTGCGCTAAAAATAAAAAATTATACAGCTCAAACTGTAAATTAGAGATTGGCAACCGATGACAGCACATGACAAGTTATTTTGTGTTACTCCGCGTGCTTCTTTGTATATGCAAAGACATTTTAAAATTTATGTTTTATCTATGTTTTTAGAAGAATAAGAAAAGACCATTGTTTAAATTTAAACCTTAATTTGTTACACAACATTGTCTCCCTTTTAGAATAATGTAATAGCTGTTACTAAATTAATTAAGTGACGTGTTAAAGAAGATGAATGGGTACTTCTTTAGATGGTTTCACCCCTATGTATTTTAAAATATAAGAAACTTTATCTGAATAACGACAAAGGGATGTTTAGTCCAGTGTACTTTAGGACAAAGGAATTTCGCACTTCTGTTTTAAAAAGGGGAGTAACAGTCTAAAGAAGATAATTCCGTACACCTTATTTAAATTTTTACTCCTCTCTGTTGTTTTATAAGGGGAGTAACTATCTAAAAAAGTGTCGATGAATATTTTGTGTTACATTTTAATGTATGTATTACATATTAATAAAATAATTTTTGTTACAGAAGGGAGAGCCCGAGGGATCAGAATACCACTATATAAAGGTACGACATTTTTCGAGGATATTTAAACTAATTTTTTGTAATCTAATAAATTTAGTTTTAAAATATAGTTTAGCCGAAATAGCAATATATTTCGTAGAGTGTTAAGCAACAACTATAAAACTAATGATAAATTGTAATTAGTTAAAATATAAATCAGATAGAAATGATATGAAACCCTAATATATCGTCCCTAAAAACTGGGGGTTGAAATTTAACAAAATTCGTCACGTGCTAAATGAAAGAGGACGCTTGGAGTACAAAAATATATTTTGGTTAAGTTATTGTACCAATTCATCTTTGCGCCGTCCCCCCCCCCCCCTATTTTTTAAAACAAATCAACAGATTTTTTAAAAATCTTTGTTATTCTTTATCGTGCATATAATGGTGTTTGTTTAAGTCATTATAGTAAATAGACTGCCAATTGGTGTGGCACATATAGCTTCCTCGCATCCTACCTATACGTACATTATTGGTTTAATACTTTTGCAAGCCATTATTGTCTAATTGGTTTAATTGTTTCCCCCGTTTTTTTTTTTAATCTGTCAAAATTGTTTTGATTTTTTACACAAATTAAAGTATCAATTTAGCAAAAGTTAAAGACCGTGGACGGTTCAAATTAATCTGGGGCTATCTGCGGGTTACTTTCGAAAAACTATATAAAAAAAATCATTCAAATCTGATAAGTACTTTTGAAGCTATAGGTGTAAATAAATGTATGTTTGTGCGCATGTGGAAGAGAAACAATAGGCGCAGAAGGATGAAACATATATGAGACCAACAATGGGCTAATTATAACCTACCATCCAAATTTCATTAAAATTGAACGTGTAGTTTTTAAGATATGGTGGTTCGCTATAATTGAACGGCAGACTGACCGACAGACAGACACGGAACCGAAAATGATCCCTCATGACTGAAACAAATTTCTGTCTTGGAATTTTTGAAATCGGAGAACTAAACATTTTTCGTTCTTATAGATCACATAGCTTCCGTTACCTTCGGTAAGCTCGGAAGCAAAAGTTATAACTAAAAATCAACTTTTAAATGGCCGCCATCTTGATATGGCTGGGCCATCTTGGATTATGCTGGTTAACAAAATCATCCTATTTGTTATTGACTGTGTGTGTGATGATTGCTCATACTTAGCCGATTTCTTTATTCTTGGTTCCCTTTACGCCTTTCCATTCTGATGAATTGCGAGTGAGAATAATAATAATATGAAAATCCTGTTTTATATAATTTTTTTTTTTTTTTTTTTTTTTTTTTTTGCGAAACAACACCTTTTATTATTATTGCTCAATTGAATTCTCTTGTAATTGTTAAATATTATTCTAATTTTAACTTCGAACTCTGGCCTTAATCTAAGTTACTAACTCATAAATAATTATTCCTATTTATTATTTTAATATTAGTAATTAAACATTTTCTAGATATACCTAGCTCTTTTTTATGAAAAATGGAAAGATTTTTTCTCTACATATGAGCGAATTGTGATGCGAATAAGAGTGGTGTAAAAGAAAGAACGCTCGAATGCAATATTTGCTGGTATATACTTTTTTGATAATTTATACTCCCTTTTGGAATTGGCACTTCTTTAGATTTATATTCTTTAATAGAAAATTGATTGAAGGTGTACGGAATGTTCTTCTTTATACTGTTACTACTGTTACTCCCCTTATAAAAACAGAAGTGTGATATTCCTTTGCCCTTAAGGTCATTAGACTAAACATCCCTTTGTCTTAATAGTTATTAGTCAAAGTTATATTCAAAAACAAAAAAAGAGAGTTACAATCAAAGAAGTATTTTTTTTTTTTTTAGTTATTTATACCTTTAAAACACCCTTATCCCAGAGGTTATTAATTAGGCTTCTGCCTAATTACTGCTTTGCATTGCTATAGTACTGCGTTACGGTGGCAAATAATAATTGTGGTTAAGTATTTTAACTCCTTTGTTTGTAAATAAAATAAATAAATGATCTATGTATTTTTAAAAAAGCTTTTATTTAACCTGCAATGTATGTATGTATGTTCGGGTCAAATCTTGCAACTAAAATTTAAAGCAGTTATCCTCAACCGATTGAATTGAAATTTTGCATACGTGTTTAGTTTGGATGAGAATGCATGGTTAGCTAAGTGACGTCATTCTAAATCCAAGATAGCGGACTAGTTATTTTTAAGCACACCCATTATATGGGTATCAAATGAGAGGGTTTTGCTGAGAAGAATACGAATAAAAGCTTGTTTTTAAAAATGGGTTTTAAATAAAATTATTTTCTGTAAAATCTAAATAATTTTAATCTAAACTTGAATATTTATGGATTTCCCTGTTTTTATTTATTTTACTTTGGGATTAAGCTTCTTTTTGACTTACTCCTTGTCTAATTTAATTTCTGCTTTAATAAATATCTTTGAGCCAATAGCTTAATTTCCTCGATTCACTAAGACGAGGCTCTAGAAGCAAACAAGGTTGAAGAAGTAGGATAATTTACGACTCTTTGCCAACAACTCTGCTTATAAATTATATGAAAATTTCTTTTCATGTCGAAGGATCTTCTTTGTAAAAATAAGATTTGGGTTTTTATTTCATTTGTGGCTGCCTTGTTGAATGGAATCGTGTTTGCTGCGTTCTGCGTTATATTACTCGGCACGTATATATATCATATCCTCCACTTCTTATTTTCAAGCTAACAAATGCTATGTTTATTTAAAACCAACTGAAGGATCCTAATACAGTGACGCAAATCATAAGGTCACATTCTAATACATGGTTCACGTACAAACATATTTTAATGCATAGAAATGAACTTCAATTTTTGTATTCATCTGCATTCGTCTATTCTTGAATGATGTGGTTGATAGAGGTCCGATTTAATATTTAATATTACAGGGAAGGTAATCTATCCCACTAGATTTTCCAAGTTCATGGTGACACTTTTTTCGCCTAGTGCTCCATCCCAAGTTATAATGCTCATTCTTTTCTCTAACTTACATCATTTTCAAATGAGGTACAATATACCCTGTCTCATTTTGTATTTATCTCGTTGTGAAGTAAAGGTTGCAATAGCTAGCTACTATATATATCCATTATATATATCCACTATATATAATGTGGTTAAAACGCGTCCGCATTTAATTTTCGCTCTCCTGGTAATTTCGAGTAATTTTGGGTATATTATCGAACGAAATAATATAAGGTTTGTTCCAACCACACTTCAAACTGGTTTGGAACTGTCCGACGCATGCGCAACGGACCACAATTGATCGTTTTTCGCTAATGCGCATGCGTCTTACAGTTTGAAACTAGTTTGAAGTATTGTTGAAGTATACTTGGAACAAACCTATAGATTAAATTTTGCCTCTCGCTTGGTTTGTAATCCGCATCCATCTTCTGTCTTGTTTATTCATCTCAGTTGTAAATTCCATCGGCTTTTTTGCTGTGGATTTATCCTCTAGCGAAGAAAAGGTTAAAATCTTGGTTACTATAGTTACTTAGATTCTGGTGTTATTTATCAAGCTGATTAAGAAAGCCCAAGTCGAAGGCAGCTCCTTGTTCTCACTGGAAGTTTCCATATATCATGGCCACTCTCTTACCTCAACAGGAAACCTCCCCTGATCTAGAGCCAAGGAATATACGGTCTTCAACCATCTCATAAATCTACTGGCACAGGAAACATACAGATTTATAATAGACCCAGTATTGCCGGCTCGAGTATCAGGGTTGATAAACTGTATTACAACCGTATAGTGCTTGAAGCTTCAACACTTTTTAGTTCGTGGTTATTCTTAAACATTTTCCTAAAAGATATATGACTTTCATTTTTCACACATCATTTTTAAAACTTTTCCGGGTAGCATGTACTAAGATAAAATGAAAAACTTCGTCATTAGAATTTATAGATAATTAGTTTTTTGATGTATGTATTATATTATTATTAATAACTAGGCTATTCTTAATTAGGTCCTGAATGATGGATGACTTTTCTCATTAATAATTTTCAAACTTCTTCCGAGTAGCATATAATATTATTGTAGTAACATGATAAAAAAAAAAAATCATCAGAATTTATAATAAGTTTTCTTTTTATATTATACAAATCAAGTATATTATATTATATTATACAAAGCCTTAGTTATTACCTCGATTTTTTCTCCTATAACCACATGAATTCATTCCTATTATAATTGGCAATCTCTTTTTTCTAATTTATTTATTTTACACTAATCCGGCCCCCGGAGAACCAAAGGTTTTTTTTTTTGTTTTTTTTAGAGTATAATATACCTGTTCTTTCTTTGAGCACTGCAAACCCTATTATCTATTAGACATCTAGAAGGGAGTTTTGTTCAATTCTTTTTATTTTACAATTATTGTCTTTTATCTTTTTTTTTTTACTTTTCCTCACCTTAATGTTTTCACACAATTTTTTTTTTTCGGTGTTCAATGGAAAGACCCCATGATGGCAGTTTATAACTCTACCTATGTACCTTATTTATGGTTGCGAGTCCTGGACGCTCAGGAATTGCAGGCGATATTATAGAGATGCGCAAGAACCGGGTCAGAAATCATACCTTCCGAAAAAATCTGTAGGTCGTACCACTGACCGAAAGAGTTGAGAAGCAGTTGTGAACAGTTGATGTGGTTTGGACACGTGGTCAAAATGCAGGATTATAGGGACCCAGATGATGGAAGCAAAGACTGAGTGGAGACGACCAAAGGGTAGGAAAAACTAGATATGTAGAAACTCTAAGCCCAGCATTCCAAAAGAGGCGAGTAGATCCAGAGATGTACCAAAACAATGGCCACGGCCACAGACAGGACACAATGGCGATAACTTTGTTGTCTCTACAGCGCAAGGTAGGAGAGGCCGGGAAGAAACGAGTTGATTATATAAATTAATTTATATATATANGCAAGGAAGGGGTATATATATATATATCTACATTGCAGTCTTCTCTCTTTGCAACATGGAAAACTAAACAATCTCATAAATTCTGGGTAGTTTAAATTTACAAGCTACTAGTATTCAAGGATTTATCTAACCAATTAACCAATAAAACTTTTGACTTTACCACAACTAAATATATGTTCATCTAGATTCTAGATTAACCGTTAAATCGTTCAATCACGAGTAGTATGTGTAGTAGTGTGTTCAATCACGAGTATGTGTCAAAACAAGCGATAAATTGCGCCGATAAAACTCTGAAAACTTGAAACGATTGACCGATAAACGGCTTGTGATGTAAATGATTAGTTATTCCATGAAATTATTACATAAACTTATACAATTAATTTTCCCTTGCGTCTGGTTATGTCGTTGACAAGTTCAATAGAATTATATAATACCAGCTTCAAAATGAGGGAGCGAACAAACAAATCCTAACACAATAATTTTAGTACTAAGCAGGAACTAGAATAAATCTAGAGCAAGTTTAGTTTTGTTTGATAAACCACAAAGAAGCAGCTTAAAGAAAAACGATTTTACAAAAGAATTAAGCTCTTTGTTAACATTAAATCACGTGTATTAAATTATCTAATTTTTGTTCGTTTAAGAAAATTAATAAACAAGTTTTAATTCCTCACGTGGATTCTTCATATTAATACGCTGTATATACAAGTATTTTCCAAAAAAGAAAATAAAAATCTGCAAGGACAAGAGGATTATTCGCATGAAAATGAAAGGCTTCGCTGATACAAACGAAGTCTTACACATTAGTTCGATAAAACATGGTAAAAACATGGTTAACATATATGTAAATTTTAGGATAATCTTTATTTGTGACCTTCATTTTATTTTAGTCTATGATATTTTTTTTATCATTAAATGATCGGTCAGTATAAAACATATTTTTTTGGCGTGTAACATAATGTTATGATTAATAAGAATAGTTTAGTACCTACCACTTAGCAAGTGTAATTTAGTAATCAAAATTATGAATAATTAATAAATATAATTGAAAGTCAAATGTTAGAGCTAGTTAAAATCATTAAATTTAAAGTAATCTAAGGAGCTATCTCTTAACGTCAAATCAGCGAAGACACGGAAAAGAAACTCAACAAAAATATGGATTCAGTCTAAAATGCTTCAGCCAAAACTACATTGGAACAAAACTAGATATCGGACATTTCCAGCTTAAGCTTTAAAGACATCATGTCGACAAGAATACAAGTTGATTTAAAACACCGAGATCATATTATTCCAAAGCTCGATAATACTTCTATTCTATATTTTTATATGTACTTTAATACTATTGCTCTTTGACCTCTGATAATACTGGAATACTAATGAAGGATTTTATCATCTATAATCTATACGATAGAAGTTTAAACGTATTAGTATTGTTGTAATTATTTGTCAGTAACGAAGCCTTTACAAAAGTGATTAAACAAGACTGCTGGCTTTGATCCAGATTAAGCTCTTTGTCTAGCTCCCCCCTCCACTCCTTGTTGTTTAGTTGTATAATTCACTGAGAAATAAACTCTGTTTTATCAGAGCTCTTTCCCTTCGTTCTTGATTCTTTTTTCATTCCTATGTAATGGGATGAATGTCAATTTTGTTTTAATTGATTTTTGCAGTCTATATATTTTCTCTTTAATTTATTCCTTAAATAATGTTTGGCATGATTCTAACACCTTAGATCTATTCTAGAAAGATTATAAGCTATATATAAACAAATAATAACTAGTTTAGACTATAATTGATCCAGCTTACAATAAGAGTAACAGAGTATCGTAACTGCCACCTTTTAAGTGGGTTGAAACAAATGTATATTAAAGTGTTTTGCTTCCGAGCTTTCAGAGGGTAACGAAAACATTGTGCCAGCATTTTGCGATCCACTTCATCTTAAAAAAAGTCTCCACCTTATGGAAAAATATTTAATCATGTATATTATGTTGTTGAGCGTTGAATCTAACGTAGATAAAAGCTTAGCCAACCTTTACACCTCCTCAGTGTCGCCTGAACTACTGTCCCCTGTTGCGGACAGTCTTTCGACAGGGACAAAATTGATAGACATATTTCATATTGTTTTAGGCTTACAATTTTTTCTTTATTTTTTTCTTTGTGTTTAGTTTAATTTTAATTTGTGTTGTTTTAATTTAGTTGAATACTTGTTATTACAAAGCCGTTATATTATTAATATATTAATTATATAATTTTTTTAAAAGTATTTTAAAAAAATATAAGCTTTTTATAGATAAGCTAAAAAAGAATTTGAATTGTAGGTATTTGAATAATTAATCTCGAGTAAGAAGTGGCAACACTGGAGCTCGACTTGTTTTGGTTTAAGTTTGTTGACGATCCATCTCAAACTAACTCTTTGCCTAAGGCACAATTTTTATCTAAATTGCGTGAGTAGAAAAAATATTGTATGCAACAAGGCAGCAAAGGAAACATTTCTGCCTCGGCAGTCAATTACCCAGATGATTAATTTTTGCTAATTTCCGTAGCCTCCGGCTCGGAAACTAACTTCATCAAAATTCTCAAATTAATTTGAGCATCAAAATTCCATTGTACTGATTATTTACATAAATAACTATTAACATCTCATATAGCAGAATAGAACGCTTCACACTTTTTTTAAATTCTCTTTTATTTCCCATTACCTCTTACAACTCTTTGTTGTACCTCTCCTTCACGCAGCCTCCTCTTTCCATAATAAATTGGTCTATTTTTCTCTCCTTGTCGGATATATTTCCCAAAGTAAGTTTTATCATTTATAAATATATTTAGTCCTTAATCAAATAATTACTATAAAAAAAAACTCTGCAAATTAGTGTGGCACATAGCTTCCTCGCGTCCTACATCGTATACATAAACGATTTTATAATGCTTTTACAGCCCATTATGCCAAATTTATTTAATTTTGTATGTTTGTGTGCATGTTGAAGAGAAATAAATGGACGTAGATGATTGAAACTTATATGAAATCAACAGTGGGAAAAACGACCTACCTTCTAAATTTCATTTAATTCGAACAAGTAGTTTTTAATATATGTTGGTTCGCAAAAATTGATTGATAGGCAGACACGGAACTAAAAAACCCTGATGTCAGAAACAGATTTCTGTCTTAGAATTTTTGAAATCGGTGACAAAAAAAAATGTCGCTTTTCAGAACGATCACATTGCTTTCTTTGCCTTCGGTTAGCTCGGAAGTAAATTTAAAGTGAATCTGTTTCTTATTTTTACATGCCCTAAAAGAAAATATCCACATTTTTCAATAGTTTAATTTGAAATATTAAAGTTTACATATCAGCCGGGCTATTAAATCCCGCTATCTTAGTATCAACAAGTTTTTCATATCATAAGGACAAGTTTAAGGCTACGTTTTACTACCTTTTTCATGGTATTTTAATATCCTTTTCAACGCCATGTAGTAAAACAGTACTATTACACTGTGGAAGTAAAGCAGTATTATAGCGTCCTGAGTTATAGCCTCATCCATATATCGGATTTATTGAGCACTAACTAGCTAGAACCTAGAACACAGGCTATTTGACATTAAAATGATAAAAGGAGATAAGATTGTAATAAGACTCTAAAATACCATCAGCTATTTCAAATACCATACATCTTTTATAATATTATATTTAAAAAATACGTGACAAATTCAAGCAATATAAAATTTACTTATCAAAGTCAACCTCAGAGCAAGGAAGGGGTAGAGGGAGCAATGCAATTTGAAAAGTGGCGCTAACACTTTCAAGCGAGCTCGCGTGGTCACTGGACCTTGTCTTATTGGTCTATTCCTTGTCTTTCTGTCCCCACAGACGGTTGTCAACAAATCCTTATCAGTAGCATTTATTTGATACCCCACTCAAAGAAGATTGCTATTTGTTATCTAGGAACTGTTGCACGTTTATTAGCGACGTCACTGCCTTTAGATAATAATTAATAAGGTTAACAACAAACATTAAAGTACATATTTATGAAGAAAACTGTATTCAAAATAAAAATATTAAATGCCTTAAGAAAACATCACTTATTCTTATCAGCTGATATCAGATAAATTTCGAGTTTTTATCGAGGCATTGATATTGTTTTACCAAACTACCGCATGGGTGGTTTAGTATAGGGGTTTAGCATAATGAACCACTTTTTGAGACCCAGATTCTATAGTATTGTTCCCTCTACCCCTTCCTTGCTCTGGGAAATCAACACATCATTTTAATTTTTTCTGATAATATTTTATTGTTTTCCTTTGTCCTTAATTTGATCTTTCGTTTAATCCCGATCATAACAACATAAGGTTCTTACTGTTACAGGATCGTGATCAGGTTATCAAATTGACATGATTCATCAGTACAAAACATGTATCTACACGAAATCGTAAGTCTTACGATGTTTATGTCCTAGTAGATGTAGAAATGCCAGAAGCTACATCTACTAGGACATTAAAATCGTAACACTTACGATTTCGGGTTGATACATGTTTTGTACTGATGAATCATGTCAATTTGATAATCTTGATAATCTTCAGAGATGGATATGTTGCTTTTTATAAAAAGTTGTGAATTGAAAGTTGAACAACCTGAGGAAGGATACAAATTTCACCTTATGACCAACACTTTTAGTCCACGTTGTTTCTATCACCCTATAAAAACGCCTCAGCATTGGATACAGCTACATCCACTCCACTTCATGCTCGGATCCATATTTAGACTGTTTCAGCTAATAACTTCCTAGTATGCCTTATGCTAACAACTTGGATACGCGTATCCTTCCTCAGCGTAATGTGAAGGCCGACCTACCTCAGTAGCCCTGACTGACATATGAGACTTAGGAAAAATAATGTTAAAAATAAATAATTAAGCTTCGTCAGTGGAATCATTCGTTTAATTTACTTTATCGCCTTCCACTTGTAAACATTCCTATCCTGAGCGGCCGGTAAAGTTCCATGTTACAGCCCTGGGGCAGGTAATAATGCATGCTTTATCATTACAGGGCCACTAGTAGTTCGAGAAGCTGCCGCTTTCTGGCCGGGCCGCGGCGTACAGGAAGCCCTAGTAGTTCTCAGCGTCAGCTGTTCAATTTGTAAACAATTAATATTTTTATAACTGCAGTTTGTTTTGGTAATGATTTAACCTTAATATGCATTTATTGTTTTTGAAGATTACGGCAAAATAGTTTTGCTTCCGAGCTTACCGAAGGTAACGGAACTATGTGATCGTTCTGAAGAGAGAAAATATTTTAGGTCTCTGATTTCAAAAATTCCAAGACTGAAATCCGTTTCAGACATAGGGAATCATTTTTGGTTCCGTGTCTGTCTGTCGTCAATTTTTGCGAATCGACATATCTTAAAAACTACATGTTCAATTTTAATTAAATTTGGGTTGTAGGTCATAATTAGCCCATTGTTGGTTCCATATAAGTTTTAACCACCTGCGCCTATTTGTTTCTATTTCAAATGCGCATAAAAATACATTTATTTACACGTATAGCTTCAAAAGTACTTATCTGATTTGAATGAAACTTTTATAGTTTATATAGAAAGTAATCCGAAGATAGCCCCAGATTAATTTGAACAGTCTGTGATCTTCAACTTTTGCTAAATTGATACTTTAATTCATGTAAAATATCGAAACAATTTTGACAGATTAAAATAAAAAACGGGGGAAACAATGAAACCTATTAGACAATAATGGCTTGTAATAGCATAAAATCAATAAAGTAAGTGGATAGGATGCGAGGAAGCTATGTGCCACACCAATTGGCAGTCTATTTTATAGTTAGTTTACATGTGGTGGGCGATAAAATGGTGTACGCACCATGAGCAGTAAGCGTTATGACATGACAGGCCTCGGGGGTTAAACGCACTAGTGCTTTCAAACTTCGCCCTTGGCCTGTAATAACGCCCTTACTGCTCCAGGTACGTAAATAACTATTATAAGTAGTTAAATATATTTTTCCCTGATTATTAATTAATAGATTATAGGAGCAGAAAGCTTTTTTTAAAAAAATACGAGCAAATTTTGTCATTTTAAAAAGCAAAAAATAATAATAAACTATGTCTTCACTCAAAGTATTTGTATTAACAAGTAACCGGTTTCTTGTTTACTTTCTCATATAAAGAGAAAGTATTGTGATGGTACGAAGATTGTACGAGATTTTGATGGATTTACACGTTTTGAGGTCCCCTGAGTCCATAAAAGTGGTTTTTAAAAAATTTCTGTCTGTGCAGACGCCTGGAGCCTAAACTACTAGGCCGATTTTGACGAAATTTGGCATACATGTTCAGAAAAATCATACCCCGAGG
>KZ652015.1:253409-264663 GCA_001010745.2 Gerris buenoi
GAGGGGAATGTAGTTGAGACCTTCCCTGAGGCAGCCACAAGACTAAACAACCCATTGGAACATGCTCTACCATCCCCTCCCTTGAACAACGCACCCCCTTCTTATAGCGGAAGGTATCACCTGGTGATACCTTCCGCCACTCATTGAAACTGCTAGATATCACCTGGTGATACCTCCGCAGTCAAAGGGTTAATATGCTTATTGTAATATGCTATGATGTATATGTGTGATGTTGGCACTATAAATGTTTAATAATAAAATAATTCAATTAAATATTATTAGATTTAATATGCTTATTGTAATATGCTATGATGTATATGTGTGATGTTGGCACTATAAATGTTTAATAATAAATTAATTTAATTAAATATTATTAGATTTAAATTCAGTATCACTATGAACAGGAGAAAGTTTTAAAAACATGTGTCAGGCCTAAATTTTTTCTTCGTGTCAGGCCTAATTTTTTAATCATTTTTAGGGAGCAGTACCCCAAAATTTTGAACTAGAATGGGTACTTCTTGATTTCATCAATTGAATTAAATAAGGTTCAAATAAATTTGTAAAAATATGTCCACAAGTTACACATTATCTGCACAAATTACCAAGATTTTGTTTTTTAAAAAACAAAAAAACAATTTTTTAACTGAAGGAATCTCTAAAAAATCAAAAATTATAAAACAAAATTAAAAAAAAATCCACTACTATGATACTTTCTCTTTGTCTAACCATGTATTAAAGAAATTTAATAGGTAAATAAAAATCTCTATTTTATTTAAAATCTCATTAAAAATCTCATTAATCACATTCACTCCACCAAATTAAAATTAACATACAATCACACTTTACTACAAAATAACCACTCTATATTAGAGGATAATCACTCTATACTATAGGCTAACCACTATAAGAGCATAACCACTAAAATAGAGGATAATCACTCTATACTATAGGATAACCACTATAATAGAGCATAACCACTGTAATAGAGGATAATCACTCTATACTAGAGGATAATCACTCTACACTATAGGATAACCACTGCAATATGCATAGGATTAGAGGATAACCACTATAATAGAGGAAAATCACTACACTAGAGGATAATCACCCTATACACAGATAAATTATAATACAAGACATAAGAGGACAGAATATAAATCTTAATGTTATTAAACGCAGCAAATTATAAAACTTTGATATATAACAATACAAACGAACAATCATGCTATACTAGAATCACTCTATACTATAGGATAATCCACTATAGTATAGGATAATCCTCTATAATAGAGGATACTCAATCTGTACTATAGGATAATCCTCTATGGTAGAGGGTAATCCACTATTAAAGTATAATCACTGTATACTATAAAAAAATCACTCTATACTATAAGATAATCACTCTATACTATAGGATAATCCTCTATTGTAGAGGATAATCAATCTATAGTAAATGATAATCACTCAGTACTATAGGATAATCCTCTATAATAGAGGATAATCCCCTATAGTAGAGGATAATCTCTCTATGCTATAGGATAATCCTCTATTCAAGAGGATAATCACTATTTACTAAAGGATAATCACTGTGTACTACAATATAATCACTGTTTACTTAAATAGGTCACATTATCACATTGAAAGTGACAAAAAAGTATTAATTCAATAATTAATAAATAAATAAGTAATAATACAAGAAACAAGAGGACAAAATATAAATCTAAATATCATTAATCCCGATGAATAATAAAACTTTAATACACATATATTATACAAACGAACTATCAAAACTGAATTATATTTCCTTCCCCTACTAACTTACCTACGTCACCGTCACTAACTTATCAAAAAAAATATATTTTTTTTATATCATTATATAAAAAAAAATACTTAATAGTGGGGGCGAACAAAAAAAAAAAAATTAAAATAATTGTATTGTTTTTTTCCTCATCACTCCGTTAATTTATGATAAGCATATTCAAATGCAAACGTAGANTGCTAATTTTTCTCTCTGTCAACGCACTAACCCCCGTTTGAGACAGACTGTAGTAGAATTTATAGACTCTTAGGACAATGTATATCCCTGCAATATTTAGGGTATGCAATATGCAATACACTGTATTCACGGTAGGGTCGCGAGAATGTTGAAGAGAAATTTATAGTCGAGGCATCAAAAAGATTGGGAAACGCTGTATTAAATTTTATTCTTGACAATTAATATTGTATTAAATGTTTATTCTTGACTATTAATATTGTATTAGATGTTTATTCTTGACAATTATTATTATTGTATTAGATGTTTATTCTTGACTATTAATATTGCATTAGATGTTTATTTTTTACTTTTAATATTGCATTAGATGTTTATTTTTGACAATTAATATTGTATTAGATGTTTAATCTTGACAATTAATATATAATGGCACTTGTTAAAAAATGCCTCTTGCTTAGTCTGAGTGTAATATCACAGCTCCACTTTTAGTGGCCACCATGATACCATAAAAAAAGATGCTAACAATATGTAACAATTTTGGACAAAACACAAATTTAACTCAAGGGACAATTCTTCCTATAAATTTTATTTAAGAACAACTGCTGAACATAATGATTTTTCATTTTTATTTTGGATAAATGACTGTGCTAAAGCGTGTGTCATGTTAGGGTGTGTTTGAACTGAAGGGAGTTTATGGTTGTAGATTTTATAGAGTGCAGTAGCTCTGTATTCCAGTGTTAGAATCATTTGTCTCTGTCTTTTCATCCCTAAGGATTGTCCAGTTAGGGTCAAGTGAGAGAAATGCCCGTTGAATTGGGCCCACGTATCTAAACTAGAATCATTAATCAAGCATCAGGAACTGTTTATCGTTCCATTCTATCTCACTTGAGCCATTAATATCTCCCATCTTTATCCCTCTTGTTTGAAAACCATTTCTCTTTGTTATAATCCATAATAAATAGTAAAGTGACTATAAAGTTTATAAAAGACATTAAACTATTATTTAGAGTATTTGCATTTGAATGACTAACTTNTATTTCTCGAAAACGGTTCCGGCGATTTTTATTAAAAATTATAAAATATAGTCCATTTAAATACGAATCTAACAATATAAGCCGTTTTCCCGGGGAAATTTAGTTTTTGAGAAAATAGCTTAAATCGCGGACAGAGAGAGTCCGGGTTAAATCCCCGCCCGGGAGAAGTTATTTTTATGGCACATTTTGTTGAAATGTTCAGTAATAATTAAATGTACATACGAAAACTAATAAATGGAAAAGACTGGGCTAAGTAATTATGAACTCGTGTATGAGAAAGTTTGCCTGAGTATTTTCGGACCGATTTTTTTTATTAGTAAAATTAAAATGGTATTAAGGCTCAAAATAGACGTTTTCTTCTAAAACTGCGTATATGTTAAATCTACTACTTACTATNGATAAAGCACGGTATGCATCACGTGTGAAAACTGCATTTTGCTTTGCTCATATGGTTTTACTACCCTCGCTGTCGCTCGGGTGCAAACTCCACACTCGCTTTTTTTTAATTTTATTATTATTATTTTTTTTTTTATTCAAATGTATTCCAAGTTAGACTGTGGTTTTTTAATTGAAGTAAACTTCTTCCAAGCTAATATACCCCCTGAGTTGGTATGAGAGTCAACTTTTGAGGCACACTTAGTAGACATTTTTTTAATTTAGGATAAACTTTTAGTATTGTATAATTCGTATAGCAGCTACTCTATTTAAAAAGCAGATTTTAATATGCACATATATTTATACTTAATTAATTAGATAAATTGCGGTAAACTTAAATATCCATTTAATAAAGTTTAATTTAATTACTATAAGTTTTTCCCTTTGCAAAGAATGTTTATTTATATAAATTTAATTAAAACCACAGCTAAATTATATGTTAAAAACTAAGTCGTTTTAACAAAAACTAAGGATTAAAATTATAACTTATATAATTAATACCCTATATCATCTTAATATGTTATTTTGTAAAGGTTTGTTATAAAATAATTCTTCTAAATCTACCTGAAAATTATAATCCTATTAATTTTTAATATTTCTATAAAACTGTATATTATATTATGCTATTCTATAATGCTATGCTTATAGTATAATTCATATATTGTTGATATTTTCTAAATCTACATTATTCACGATTATATTTTTAACTTTATTCGTCTCTTAAAATATGCTATTGTATACTTAAAATGGGTTTTTAATACTCTTATGTCTACATAATAACATACGGTGTTATTTCTAGACGTTAGTTTAAATAAAGCTATTATATAACATAAATAATCCCAAATCTTAAGATAAACACCTATTATGTCATTTCAGTAATCCTATATTTACAATATATATTTTAATGCTTGTATAATAAGTTAAAAATTCTTCAAAAATTGTGGTCCCCAGTAATCTATATAACTTTTTTGTTGTAGGTCGTGAACGGGTAAAATAAAAATTACTCCATTTTATGTAATTGGGTAAAAAATAGCCAACCCCTTCTCACTCCAACGTATTTTTTGACAAAGGGATATCAAATATCCTATGAACAAATCATACATATATAATTATTATATAAGAATGGAAGGGATGAATTGATATATCGAAGCCAACTGTACAACTTCGAAAGACATAAATTACACGGAAGGGGTGGGCTATTAGCCATGAAATTGGCTATATTTCGTCCCTTGAGTCCTTGAGGGACATCTTCAGGGCTGTTACATGATTGAGTGAAGCTTTTTTTCATTAAAAAAAATTGTCATAATATTACTAATAAATAAATAACTATCCCCTACTTCAAATATTTAACATACACTTTTTAAAGAACTTGGTAAAAACAAATTTAAAATCATGTGCTTCAAACTCTAACAATGTTACACTCTGTAGCACATTTGTAGGGGTTGCGCATAGTTTGTAGCTAAAATTAATTTCTTAATTTCGTCTCGGGGTATGCATTTTTTTACAATTTAATTTCTCTTTATATGAGTAAAAATGTCTCCAGACAAAGGAAAAACATTGAATCAGGGATATGTTTTTGTGTTTGCTCCTGGTGGCGAAATATACTGCTGTAAAAAGAAAACCGAACTACCTTCTGTTAGACTCTTACTCCCTGGTACTATAATTAAAAGCTATGCTATTGGTGAAGTATAGTATTAAAAAGCTACCTTCTTTTATTTTCCAATTTCCTGATACTATTTTTAATATCTGTCATATTTTTAATGCCGTTTTTTGTATTACGGAAATTTCCTCTGTCTCCTAGCCCAAAAAAACTTACTTGTGTTAAAAAATATATGTACAAACCACCACTTGTAGCCGAGTTATCTACCTACTAGTTTTAAGAACTAACCAACATTTCTCATCTCCACCGCCTTCAGCCAATCTTTTTTCTTCGGTCATCACACTTATGGAGAGTAGTTGTACTAGGATCATCTTAAGTAGTTTTTCTCTTCCTCGGTGTCTCTTTTCTTTAGGTTTTTGCCTCATAGATTTGTTTGGTAATACTGCGTGTGGCAATACTTATTAAATTATGCTAAACATATTATCTCTGTTTAGATGCGTAAAGAGTGATTATTTTCGTAGTTGTATTCATTGCGCATGCGCGTTTCATAATTATTCACCTTATTACACGAGTAACGACTTTGTTTACAATTAACAAAACTAATTTTCTGTTTGTTTAATTAAAGTAACTGTTTTTTTTTCCTGCATTTATTATTAAAATTCAACAATCGTAGATAAAGCACGGTATGCATCACGTGTGAAAACTGCATTTTGCTTTGCTCATATGGTTTTACTACCCTCGCTGTCGCTCGGGTGCAAACTCCACACTCGCATGCAAAATCCTACTTTCCTCACTAGATGTACAATTAAAATATCTATGGGTCACATTTATTAATATGAATGCTCACAACTCTTATTGGGATTGTGGGCTAATAACGAATTTGTTATAGGAAGCCGATAAATGGGTTAATGTATAGACCCATATTTCATATTAGCATGGTTGAGACTTTCTATTCTTATCTCAGGATACAAATTTGGTGTCAACATCTTTTTGGATAACGAGTACGGTTTTTATAACGGGTTGCCTGTTACTGGAATGACCCTTCACAACATATTCCATTCTTACAACATATTCAAAAATACCTATATCTTATTCTAAATAACTTTATCTTTACTTTTTTCTCTTTTCTTTCTGTGAGTACAATTTAATGTAGCAACTGAAGGGTAAACGAATAATATTTTACTCTTAACATAGTGTTTTGAATTCTCCATGTATATAATAAATATTTTTTAAATTTTTCTCAAGCTTAAGCTCCAACTAGATTAATAGAGTGGATTTTCACTACAAATTAGCTAAATTTTCTTTAAATAAGAACTGTGATTTACGTTTGAAAATTCAAAGTTTTTACTTAAGACAAATTAAAGTGAGGTGAGATTTTTAATCCTGAAACTAAGGATAAACTTAATTAAAAAGTTTTGTTTACTCTAATAAAAATAGTAATTTTCTCTTACAAAGAAGCCACTAAGTTAGGTATTAACCACTTTATATTTATTAATTATTAGATAGTTTCAAAGTAAATATTGGTGTTATGATCGAAGTCGAAACCTTTTTGGTAATTATAAACGCCTCCGGGGTGGCCTATTTCAGTAACTCCGAGAACCATCTCTTACATGTAGAGTGTAGAGGTGCCCGCAGGCTTTTCTCATCTTCGCGAGTATAGGTGTGTGGGTAGTATAACAGAAACTAAACTTTAACAAGTACACAAGCTTGCTAAGAGTAAACTAAAACAATGATGGATTATGTCAAATATGTTCCATATAGTTTAATAAAACCTTTACCACAATAATTCAACTTCAAACATTAGATTTACTAAATGTTTTCCGTATAATATGTTAAGAAATTTTAGTGATGTTAATATCGATCTTATACTCTTTCTTATTAAAGAATGAGTTTGATGTTGAAAAAGTAGAATAAATCTATTATTTGTTCTCTAAGCTAAGGCTTTGTAGCTAGACTATTTTTCAGTTATATAAGACCCTGCAATTCGTGACATTAGCTTCCAAAACCATGAAGATATTAGAAAAATTAAAATTGGAGTAGCTCAGTAGTTAACACTCGCACTTTTTCATCGCGTACATGTTTGAAATCTCAGAAATGTAATACATGTAATACCGAATCCCGGCGCTGAAGTCTATTTTTCTCTGACTATCTCCCTTTGTAAATAGTAATTATAATTTGATTTAAACGTTACGTAGTATGAATACTACCAAAAATTGAATTAGTAATGCACTTTCTCAATCGCGTGCATGTTTGGAATCTCAGAAAAGTGATACATGTTTCGTGCTCATGGTCACATTAGGTAGCAGTCCGTTATGAAGCACAGTAGTCAACACACGCACTTTCTCATCGCGTACATGTTTGGAAATTTAGAAAAGTGATACATGTTACGGCCACACGATCACATTAAGTATAGCAGATCGTCCTGTGTTTACCAAAGTTTACTTTTAATACGAAGTAAAAGAAAGTGTGGCATAAACTAAAATAAAACTTAAATTCATTTAAGGTAATAAGCCATGAAGATGCAGAGGAAGGAGGAAAATTATATTAGAAAGTTGCCTTAGTCCCATTTTATCTCTCAGCATTCAAGATTTTCAAGAATTTTCAGTAGGTTCTTGGATAACCTTGCATAATTAGAAAATTCAAAATTTTTGAATGCCTATAGAATTTCTCGCCGTCTTAAAAATCTATAATGAGACGCTCGTCATTTTACAAAGGCGTCTGAAACCACTTAAATAACAAAACATGCGTCCCCCTTTCAAGCCTTTTGTTCATTAACAGCACTTCTAATTTCTTATATACAGATAAGAGGCTCTGTAAAATCCTTGCGTCATATTTTTTTTCATAAGCGCCTGAAAAGAAATACCCTAGCGTAAACTTTTTTTAATCCCCCTTCTTTTTTTCATTCAGGCTTTTTAATGATGATATTATCAATAAAAAATGGGGTGGATGAAGATAACCTTCAAGGAGATGAGTATGTTAAAATGAAGAGGATGTGGATCATTATTGTGATAATATCCCATTGTCTTACGCTCTAATAAATAATTTTAGATTATGTCTATCATATTTATTAAGTGTCAAAGATATGGATATAGACAATAAACTTAATTGATTAGTGTAACCAATCTGCAATCAAGCTGATTTCTGGTTAATATTGATAGAAAACATGTACTATTCGCAATCAATCATTTTACCATTCATCATCATCATAATCATCATTCACCATCATCATTTTTTCATTAATTTTATCATTTTTCATTTTTGTTGTATAATTTTTACCATTTTTTGAATAATATTTTTTTTTTTTGAGAAAGTATTGTGGTTGCACGAACATTATATTATAATTTTTGATGGATTTACACGTTTTGAGTTTCTCTTAGTCCAAAAAAGTGGTTTTTAATAAAATTTCGGTATGTCAGACCCGGAGAGCCTAAACTACTGAACCGATTTTTATGAAATTTGGCATAAAGGTTTAGAAATTAATGTTAGTTATTTTTGGGCTCCCCCTCCCTCTAAAAAACGGTTCTCCCAATTTTTATTTATAAAAATATCCATTTAAATTAGACTAACTAATCAGCATTAGTTGATTAGAAACGTTTCTATACTTGATTCGACTTATTTGAGATATTGCAATTTTCTTTATTCGGTTGAGTCTTAATTTAACAAAGAAAAATTGGTTAGAAATGGTTATAATGTTAAAATTAATTTATGCAATTCAAACTTCATTTTTTAAGAGTTTAATCTTAAAAGCAACGTGAACGTGAACAGTGAACAAATTCTGATATTCTAAAGAACGTTTCTTTTAACCATTCACTATTTTGTCGAAGTCTTTCTAGGCAACATTGGGTAAGATCCAATTTGGTGTAGAAGATTGTGAAAGCTAATTCCATAATATTACCTTAATTTGTTCCTTCCATTTTTTAAAAAAAAATTATTCTATCTTTTATATCATAAGTTATNTGGTAATTTATTTTTTACATTTTTATGGCCATATAATTACGCTATTTACTATTGATGTGACCATCAGTGTGAAACATATATCTCACCTCTCTGGTATTCGAACTCGATAGTTATTATTTTATGATGCTGTAGATGTTGTGAGAGTACTCTATACCTACTCGGTTATGCCAATATCCATGGTTGCAGGTCTGTAGGTGTAATTACAATACTAATTACATAATCTATTAGTGGAATAATGTAACAATTATAGCCTAGTTTAATTGTATTAATGTATAATAATTGATTTTAAATTATAAATTTATATTTGTTGGTGGATCCTATTTTGGGTAAAAATGTTTCTCTTTTAATTAAGTGTAGGCCACGTTTCGACCTCGTCGGTCATTTTCAAGCCTAGATTACTATTTCTGAGACATGCTTTATATCTTTTTACGTGTGGCTACTTCTGGGTCAAATTCACAATAAGGACAATATGGACAGAAGAATTTAGTATATTTATATAATACAATTACTGTGATATATGTTTAAACGTTTTTTGGGTTTTTATAAAAAAAGGTTTTAACAAATTTTTAAGTTATGTTACCTATGATAAATTAAGGTAACTAAATCATCAATGGTTATGATCAAGGATTTGACGACACAATATTTTTTTTTTAATTCAACCAGATAAAGGCACATGAAAAAAAAATATAAAGTAAGTATCTCTTAGAAATAGTTAACTATAGGGCTTGAAAATGACCTGCGAGGTCGAAATGTGGCGTAATTAAGAGATAATTTATTTTTTACCCACAATAGGAGCCACCTAAAAATATATAGAGTTAAAAAAGGGTACTTTAAAGATAAGTCATATTAAATAATACAACAAAATATATATAAAATATAAGGCTTGTCTTGTGGCAAGTTAAAAATTAGCTTAGTCTAAGTAATGTTCAACATAGAACTTAATAAACTAGTTATTTATGCACCTAGGGAATAATGTAAGGCATTATTTCCCGCGTGACAGAATCAAGGCAACTAAACCGAGGCGAAGCCGAGGGATTAATATCAATTAGCTCCCGAGGCGTAGCCGAGGGAGATAAGTATAACAAGGGAATAATAATGCATTTTTCTCGCTAAAACAAATAATCCAAAAAAAAAAAAATTGAATTTAATTTTTTGTTCTTCTAAATAAATTCAGTATTTTGTCAGTTATTTATGCTTTAAAACCTAAAATTTATTTTTAAATACATTTTGTAAAAGATTTTTTTAAAAAAATTACTGAGAAAAAAACTGTAAGGTTAATATCCTAGCGTTGCCATTTGGCAACAGCCGAAATTTGGGGTAAGGAATTTTTACAATTATTTTTTAACATTTTTTCCATATTAAGGGACCCCTTAACAGAAAAAAATCCAAGAAAACCCCAACAAATTCTAAAATAAAAATAATTCGGGCAGTTAAGGGTTAATTTGGTAATAAGAGAGTTGTTTCTCGTGTGCTTAATTTGGTTACTTTTTTTTACTTAATTTTTCTCCATGAATCTCGAATGCCGAATCCCATGTCGTAATTTTAAATTTTTCAGCCACCCAGAACTGGAGAGGAATAAAGTGTCACCACCACTGCTTTTTCTCATAATATGGGTCCAGATATGGGCTGTCCAGAGGCCCGTTTTTTGCAAAAACCAAATTAATGCATTATCTTCCTACAGTTCGGATTTCGGTTTTTTTTAAATAGGTTTACGACATTAACTGCTCTCCTCACTATCAAGATTAAGGGCATACCTAATGATTAATTATTGATTATTCTTGATTTACCAAAAACGAGCTTGATAGCTAATGCCTGACCCGTTACACCTTTCTTCAGCCGCGTAATAATTTCCATTTTATCTTTTAATTAATGAAAGCACTACTCGTTTCCTTTTTGTGACATATAGTAAACTTTCCTTAAAATATCTGACCACTAACTAATTAAATGTAGACCTCAACCTCAATGTGAATTATTTGAAACTGAGAGCATGGACATAACCGACCAACAGAATGGAAAGGTATTAAGTGGCAAAACGCTGCAAATGATTCCACAAATTACATAGATAAACAAAAGTTAGTTCTTAGTAAAAAGATGTTAATGTCTGTCTTGTCGAACTGAATTCATCGAAATCTGGTATCCCTTTATACAGTTTACACTGCTCTTTCTAGGAATTAATTTAGCGGCGGCTTTTGATTCCCCCCCCCCCCCCCATTAAGCCTGTTCGGATAATTAAAC